>RANZ01000215.1:0-64545 GCA_009805285.1 Neurospora terricola FGSC 1889 | reverse complement strand
GAATCAAACCCGGGGGGGAATGCCCGTAACTTTGTTAGTGTCTGCCACCTCCGAACGCTCGGGTCCGCAAGTACTTGGCAGACCAAGGCCACCCAGAGAAAAGTCCCATTCGCGTTAGAAGAGAGATAGTCACGTACAACCGTCTGCATTGTGCTGTCGTACTGTTTCCGCCGCGACAAGTGAAGGACTTTGTGGCGAATATATGCACTGACGGCAGTGGTGACGGATTCGGCGTTTAGCTCGAGGCTGAGTCTGGACTGCTGCGCGACGATCGCCAACTGTTCTTCGATCTGCACCCAGTTGCGACTAGATACAAGCCACTTGACACGAGCAGAGACAGATGATATCTGAACGATCAACTTGAGAAGCTGCGGTTGGTCTGTCACACATTCGTCCAGAGCATCAATTACCAGATAGGTGACCTTCAAGTTCGGGTCTTCTAGCATCTCGCGTAAAACCTTAGACAGGACGATCCATGCCATTGTGTCATCGGAGGGGTATGTGTTCTCCGGTAAATGTGAGAGCAGGCGTGGTTGCCGGTGGGCAAGTAGGTAGATTAAGCCTCGTAGTACGGCAGTTGCGTTATTGATGCGCGAGTCGGTAGCTTGGCAAAAGAAATACGCCAAGTTGCCGCTGTCAGCGATAACACGCCGCTCTAGCTCGTTGATGATACCGCATAGCAACATGGTCTTACCTTTGCCTGGATCTCCCTTGATCCAGAGCAGGCGACTCTCCCGTAGTTGGCGCCATCGGTTGAAGTCGGGGTTGTCGAAGACCCAGCGGTAAGCATCAGCCAGCAGACCACCCTTCGCCAGCTCGATCCGCTCCTTTTCAACGTGCGGGTCACGCGGGTCTCCGGGCCACAATTTTGCCAGACAGAGGTAATCCTCCTGAACCTTGTCCTGCAGCCGCTTCAATGCTTTCTGCCTTCCTTCGCCGTAGAGAACCGGCATGTGTACATCGAAGATGCCGAATAGAGAGTATACCTTGTCTTCCTCGTATTTTGTGTCACGCTTCTCGATCCATCGCATCCGTTCGGCGACGCCGAAATCTGATAGAGGGACACCTTGGAAGGCTTTTCGCGGAATTCCGGTTATATCGTGGATTTCTTGTTCCAGAGACTCCTTATCTCCCAGGCGCTCGCTCTCTTTAGAGAAGAATTCGACGATCGTTGGGGCAATGAGCTCTTGGAGGGTCCATCCTCGGGAAAACCATCTGCTCTCTCGAAACGCCGGTTGCCAACCGGGGCCATCGCCCTGCTGATGGGTTGAGACATCTGCTAGGTACACGTAACATTTCACCGCGCTGCGGTACCAATGGAACATGGAGTTGAGAGCGCGCTGAAGCTCGGCGCTGTCAGACTTATCGATGCAGCATGTGTCAACCCAGAAGAATTTCAACCCATCGCGCCAGGCTTGGTCTCCGCAAAAACGAATCTTAGCGTAGCTTGCTTTGTTCTTGCCTGTACCGTCCGTCATGTCTCTGAAGAGGACCTCTTCGGGACCCNAAACGAATCTTAGCGTAGCTTGCTTTGTTCTTGCCTGTACCGTCCGTCATGTCTCTGAAGAGGACCTCTTCGGGACCCCATGTGTGTGAAAGTATCGCATACGGTGGAATCTTGTTGTTGGAGAGGTCCTTCGTCAAATGGACCCCGCCGGTATCGTCACGCTCCAGGAGTCGCATTGCAGAGTCCGCCAGGCTCAGCTCCCTCGGCAGCTAATCATACAAATGTGCGATAGTAGGAAAAGGCTCGCAGGCTTCGCGAGCGGACGGCTTATGTTCGCGGGACTGTAGGTACAGTAAATCAGCAGTTGAAACTGGGGGAGTTGCTCGACAGACGAGAACTACTTACCATAAGTAACTGACAAAATTCGTAGCGTATATTTCGGTGGGTTTGATTGGGAGCCTTGAAGGTGGTTGCTGTTGTTGTCTTTGTTTCAAGGCGCTGCCTTTGCCTGTATCACCAACCCCGCACGCTGCGCATTTTGTCTGCGTTGGCGCCTGGAGAACAGGAGCCAATCGCGCATAATTCGAAGCATCGTCATTGGCGGTGTTAGTTGCGCGACACTCAGTCACAGCCTTGCCGGAGGTAAGGTGGGAATTCGAAATCTTATTTTTACGAAGTCTACGAGCAAAAATTTTTTTTTTTTTTTTTTGGTTTTTTAATTATTTGTCTCAAACTAATGGTTCACCCTTAAATTTTGAATATACAAAACCAAATCTTATTTATAGAAAACCTTCTTTATTTCTTCTAACTCCTCATTATCTATGTCCACTTTTTTGTGACGAACGGCAGTCTGATCTGCCCAAGTAGGATAGCTGAAGGATGATACTATCAGAAGACGTTCGGTGAAGCCAAAAGGTTCACAACAAGTATAGTAGCGTTATACTAGTCTCAGTGATGGTGATCTATTGACTACTGTCGAACTATCTAACAATCTGAGTTCTCCAGTTGTCCCTTTATACTCTGGTGTCTCTAGTTACATGCGTCTGGCTCATCGACCGTAGGCTGGCTCGTGAGCCCCGAACTGGCTCATAAGCCCTCAAGCGTCTCATAAGCTTCTTTTTGGCTCATGAGCTCTTGAACCGTCTCATGAGTCTGTCTTGGCAGTTATGAGCCCTCCTTGCTCTGACCCTGGCTCTTACTCCTACGGTGGTTACACTGCCCAGCCTTCACGTGGCTGTTGTGTTCCCAGTAGCTCGAGAAGGAAAGGGTATCGCTGGCGCGATTAAGGGTTGACGATTGTTGCGTCGAGAGGGCTCACAACCTGTCGGTGGGCTGGAAAAGGCGACAACGAAAAGGGCTTGATCGTTGTTGTTGTCTTACGGAAGAGGAGAAACGGAAACCAGGGCAGCCTAAATACCTGGAAGGGAGTGCCGGTGAATGGGCGAGGCCAGTGAATGGGCGGCCCAGGGCACGGACTTCCAACATACATTATCCTGGCTGCCTCATCGTCAACCTTCACAAACCCGAAACAGATCCATGGCTACTTGTTGCAGGAACTTGTAAAGTCACTACATTGCGTAACAGCTAAGTCACCTTACTGTGACAGCGCGAGGCCTTGGCACGTACAAAGACTGACCGAGGCACACGTTGAATCGAAGATACTGAATTGAAGAAGCAGAAAGGCGTAACTAGAAAGGTGAACAAGTGGGAGAAGTTTTATACCCACGACCCTATGGAGCCACGAGTGCAAGTCCAAGTGGATCCATATAATGTAATGTGCCATGAGCACCCTGACGGCCCTGCCGTCACACTTACTACAACGCAATTCCAACTTTATGTTCAGCCTTCCGTCGATTCAGATGGCGTAGTTCTCGTAGGGGTTCTGCGTATCTTATCTCGTAAGTTATTCCAACTTTTTGAGCGCCTCCTCTTCAACGACGTCTTAGTTGCGGCTGATGAACCTAATTGAAGCGGAGTTTCAACTATCGTGGAGGTAATTTCATCTGCCGAAGAATAATTGAACGATGATTCGATTTCTAATGATGAACCTAGTTGTAAATGTTAGCAAACTTAACTATTAGTTCTTGCAGGGAGAGGCTACCTTTTGCAAGTTGTAAAGATGCTATATTCTTTACGACGAGGAGAGATTTCGCGTGGGACGAGCCTAAGGCTGCTGAATAACCAGACAGCGCCCGCTGATACATCACTTCAGCCTCCTTTAGCTGGCCCTGATCCGAGTAGAGGATGCCCAAGTTGTTAACTGTATCGAGAGTCGACATATGATCCGGTCCGAGCGCCTTCTCGCAGCCTTCTAGTGCCCCGCTCATCCATCGCTTCAGCCTCCTTTAGCCGGCCCTGAGTCTTATAGAGGTTGCCCAAGTTGTGAACTGTATTGAGAGTCGACGTATGATCCGGCCCGAGCGCCTTCCCCTTGCCTTCTAGTGCCC
The DNA here is from genome assembly GCA_009805285.1 of Neurospora terricola FGSC 1889. NCBI lineage: Eukaryota > Fungi > Ascomycota > Sordariomycetes > Sordariales > Sordariaceae > Neurospora > Neurospora terricola. The sequence continues at coordinate 60,651 of RANZ01000215.1, read as the reverse complement.
GCTGATACATCGTTTCAGCCTCTTTTAGCTGGCCCTGATCCGAGTAGAGGTTCCCAGTATCGAGAAGCAGCTTAACAACCGCCTCATGCCCATTCTCTGCCGCCACATGCAGCGCTGTCCATTCATACCAGTCCCTCATCCCTTCAAGCACGGGCCACAACGACCTTCACCACATTTGCTCCCTCATCCCCTCAAGCACGAGCCACAACGACCTTATGAGGTCGTTGTGGCCCTTGCACCACATCTGCTCCCCCACCATCTTGGCCATTTTGGGGTCTGGATCATTTGGGGAACTTGCCCACGGTCGCAAATTTAAAACGTACAATCAAGATTTACGAAAAGTACTCCCAACCACTACTTTTCTAAACAACGCCTTCCACGCTTCGATAATTGAAGGTATTGGCACTTCAATAACACATCTTTCCTTGAGCAAGCAACGTGTGACGAACCGTTACAAGCACAGGAGTATATTGCTGGGAAATAAGAACAACGGTAGTAGTAGCCGAAAGGTACTGGTCGATTGTATAAGCTGGTTGCTTGCTTGGATCGTAACACAGGCGTTCACGGATGGTGTGGTATACAATGTTCAGGATTGATATTGAGTTGTTTATCCAGAAGAATTGATGAGCCTAGCTACTCCATTCCGACACAGTAGCCAAAGACGACAGCGTGTCAGGATGCTCAGGCCCAAGGACTCGCTGCTGAGCCTCAACACAGTCTTGCATCAACGCTAGGGCATCTTCATGTCGACCTTGACTATTCCACGTGAAAGCAAGGATGGCCATGCTCGTCAGCGTCGAGGGATGATCGGCCCCGAGCTTCGCCTTGCTCGTCTCCATCACCTGCACCTCTAGCTTCTCGGCCTCCCCCCACCGGCCTTGGTTCCTGTACGTCGACGCCAGGTTGCCCATGCTCGTCAGCGTGTTTGGGTGGTCGGCCCCGAGCTTCGTCTTGCAAGTCCCCATCACCTGCACCTCCAGCTTCTCGGCCTCCTCCCACCGGCCCTGGTTCATGTATGTCAACGCCGGGCTGGCCGTAGCGGTCAGCGTGTCCGGGTGATTAGTGGGGGTGGTTTCCTCTTTGCCTTGTCTACACACACCAGCCCAACTTCGTCTAAGAAATCCACCGGAATCTCATAGCCATGGGCGCACATGTCCTCCTTAACTAGACCTCTTAGCTTCCGTAGCGGCTGCATTACCAGATGCAGCTTATTCTCAGCCGGCGGGGATCGTCCGCTTAGTCACTAGCAAAGCCCTCGATGTCACCACGAGCACAAAGCGTCCAAAGTGGGCTATCACCATTCCCTTTCAGGCCTGAAGAAGTTGATAAAAAGCCCTAGCTCAGCTGAAGCTGGTCGTACAACAACACGAAAAAGCCCTTGACCTTACCCAATCGAGAGAACCGTCAAGATAACGTTACATTCAAAATGTTGTATTGCGTCGGCCCGGACCACAGCGGCCTACCTAGCCTGCACCAGCTGACAGTGTCTCACCCTATAAGGATTTGACGATACGGCCGCCCCCTGGCGACTACAGTGTTCTTTTCCAAGACCATGCAAAACATTCTTGAACATTGCTGCAAAGCCACGGTGCGACATACAGTTGCATGAACACTGCTATTTGGAAGAATACATGATCGCACAACAGCTGCTGCACCTTTGGAGCAAAGGACGAGGTCATTGGAAATTCATTCCGAGCGCACATGCAAATGCACGACAACTCATACCGAACCCTCTTTACTAGTGCCAATAGCCTCTGGAAGGACGCGAACACGAAATTTGAGGCTCTTTGGGTGCGATTCTGCTGATTGGAAATGTGAAGACTCAACTTGTGGCTTCGATGAGGAGATTTAGGCTTTCTCGGAGGCGTTCATATGGATCCTTTATATCTTGAGGACGATCGATCAATGTGGGGTGTTCAGGTATCATAAGTAGATGGAAGACATACCTATACTTCAACATGTTCAATAGAAATTCGATCGGTACAGCTTCTTGATCATCTTTCAACTAGCGTCATTATCCACACACCTTTGACGTTGGGATCCTGTTGATTAGCGCGCAATGGCGGAAATCTTCGAAACCGGAAGTGCTGTGCTGGGTGTTGCGGCGGCCGCATTTAACCTTTTCACGCTCATAGTCGAAATCTCCGACGCCGCAAGGACCATACGAAGTCAAATCAACAATGACGCTTTGCCCTTCCGATCATTCCGCGATTTGATCGAGACAGCCGAATACTCTATCAAATTTCGACTTCCGGCGGCCGGGACGGAGCTTGTCGGTTACATGCATGATCGTGACATTTTCCGGCGCATAGCTGAGGAAGCAGAAGCTTTGTATGGCGATATTGGAGTGCAGACCGTGAAGATACAGCGATTGCAACAGAAATATGCCAACAAGGATAGCAGCTACGCCAATCGGTTTTATGCTGCTTGGAGATGGGAAAAGATCAGGAAGCCGAAGCTTGAGCTTCTGCATCCACGTTGGCTAGTCGCTCTCAACGCCGCCGTCACCCTGTTTCGCAGCCCTGGCATGCAGCTCTCTCAGCCAATCGACTCGTCTACAAAGGTGTTGGCGGCTGCGCTGGCAGTGTGTTGCAAGCCAACCACCATGGTTATGATATGCCAGGATGGAAGGGAAGAGGTGGGCTAATGCAGGCAGATGAAGAAGGTAGGTTAAGGCAGGTAGATGAAGGAGGTCGATCGTGATCAGTTTGTCGTAGTGGATCACCAAACCGCGATCCAACGAGACAAGAGCGAGAGATTCCCTTGCCACGCTCTCATCAGACTCGGCGACTAACTGCATATACTAGGAACCAATCAGGAATGGTCTTCTGACCGAGTGCAATCTTGGTGTTACCCGTGTAAAAGATCTAGCCACAGTGTCAGGACGGTCAACTTTTCTCGTAATCCGCCCAATTATATTCATCTTTTAGCGCCGGCTCCCCACTCACCGTAATGCCTCCGTCCGAACGATATGGTTATGGGAGGTGTTGGTTCAGTTTTTTGACCCTACCACGTGATTAAAAGACCCGTTTCATATCCTTCCCACTCCCATAGATAAGCAGACATATCGCCTGACTAGTAGTTGGGTCGGTGACGACCAGCGAATCCCAGGTGTTGTATGTTCTTTTTGCTCTTTTTTTCCCCTTATTTCTTCCTCCCTTTCACACAAATCGACACTTCTTCGTCACATTCTACTTTTTTTTGCCGATCGATGCCGTTCAGGCGGTAGTTGGAGGCTCTTCTGTTGTCCATGTGCATGATGATAATGTAGGCAGCTGGACATGGGTCGATTCGTACAAGTCTATCCAGTGAATCATATAATCACCATCAACTACGCAATTTAGACAGTCAAGCTGGCTTAGTTTTCGAATTCCTTGTTTGACTTTTGCTTTTGCCTGTTGTTACCATCCGTAGCTGCCACAAAATGCCAACCATACAAATACAAATACAAATACAAAATTGATTGACTTGATATCGCAAAAGAACAAAAACCCCACAGCGCATACCTAAACTCCACTTGTACTGCACCGCGGCACTGCCCGCTGACCCGCTCGCTTGTAGTTGTAGCATGCTCCTCACAGAAAGAAAAAGAGGACCGTCCTCCCAAGACATTGGAACAAGAACTTTTCACATGTTCAAACACAACTGACGAAAGTTAACCGCCATCTCACACACCAACTCCCCCCTCATCAAACCCCTCACCCATTACCCAGTAACCCTCCTAACCCACAACGTAGTAGGTTCAAAGCTCGCCTCCTTCTCCTGCCTCTTATACGCCCGATGCAGCTTCAATCCCAACTCGTACATCTCCCTCTGCACCTCCGCCAGCTCCGTCTTCAGGGCTTCGACCTTCTGTTTTTCGATTTCGCGCTTGCGGCGCACTGCCTCGCTGTTCAGAATGTTGTCCGTCGGCATCAGCTCCGTCATCTGCTTGATGGAGCGCGTGATGTTGATGCGGCGGTTGCCGAGGGCCTGGATTTGTGCGTCGTAGAGCGCTACGCGCTCGGAGGCGGTGAGGTCTTTGGGTGATTTGGGCGAGCATTTGCCGTTTCCGTTGTGGAGGGATAAAGCTTCGAGTTCGGGAGGAGCGGGCGGGAGGGATTTGTTGATGTCGGAGGGGGTGGCGGAGACGCGTCTGGGAGCGGGTTTGGATCCGTTTGCGATACCGACGCCGGTGGCAGCGACTCGGCGGTCGCGGGCGGCGGGGGATTCTCGCTCGATGACGGTCTCGTAGGGGGAGATGATTTGGTCTTTGAGGGAGACGACGATGGGGACTTGGTCTTTCTTGTTGTAGTCGAAGCCTTCGAGCTTGGGTCTGCTCCTGTTCATGATGGATTGCGCCGGTTCTTCGTCCTTGGGGCTCTCTGGACGATGCTGCTGCGGAATGCTGGGTACCGGGGGCTGATTTTGGTTGTTGTAATGGAAATCGTCCAGGGACTCGCGTGGGGTGGCGGTGGTGGATATGCTGGTTGCATAGGTTGTCACGCTGAAACGCGAAGGGGGTTGCACCCAGGTTTCGTCAGCTGGAAGTGGGTTGGCAGCCGCGGGTTGGGGGGCAGGAGGCTGCTGCTTTGGTATCGGCACCTCAGGTTGCTGCTGGGGGTAAACTGAGGAGACAGAGTCCTGGGGTTGATGGTTGGCGTAAGTTGGGGTGGGCTTCCTCCGGACCGAATTCGGCTGTGGGCTATAGTTCACAGGAGAAGCGTTTGTAGGTGAAACAGGAGAGAACGCCCTCGGAGGAGGAGGACCCATTCCGTCACGTTGGAGTTGCTGGGCTGCCACGAACGGCGCATCTCCTCGTGGGGTGATCGCAGAATGCGGTGGGTTCGGATAAACTGGACTTCTCACAGGACGCGGTGTTGTTGCGGACTGCGGGTGAACCTGAGACGAGGACATGACTCTCTGGCCGGGGTCCCGCGGCGCATACCCCATCTGTGCGCCAGCACGAGGTGGGGGGGACATCTGATCCCGTCTAGGAATACCCAGAGACAACTCGGGTCTTTGGCCAGGTCCAGGGGCTTGCGACACAACCCGTCTACCATTGCGATCGGGTATCCTTAGTGGGGGAACCTCAGGATTATCACGAACGGGATCAACGATAGCTGTTCGACCACTTGGTCCACGCCAACCCGGACGATTGGCCGTAAAAGCTCCTGCTGCCGGGTCTGGCCCGCTTTCTCGAGGTCCCGGGCTCGCCATCCTCATCATCCTATCCCCAACAGAAGCCATTCTCGGCTGTGGTCCTGCGAACGGTGGTGGCGACTGCTGCCGAGCAAATCCCGGACCCGACCCATAGGGATGACCCGGCGGAGGCCTGTTCAGCGGACGACCATGCGCGCTGTCCAGGCGTTCACCAGTTACCGGATCAAACATGGGGAAACCCGGTCCCGGATTCCGGGGTTGTTGAGGCGGGGGTGCACGGTTAGCATGGGTATCGCGAAGGGCCGCGTCCGAAAGTTTGCGCTGACCGCGGCGCATCATGTTGATACTGGCGGCGGCAGTGTGGTTCGGTGGAGGTAAGCGGGGCCCCGGACCCTGGTAGTATGGATGTTGTTGGTTCCTCCCATAGGGCTGAGGCTCGAAAGCTCCTTGCGCCGTCTCCTCATATTCCTCCTCGATCGGGGAGACATCGCCCGGAGGGAGAATCGGAGGCCGATGGGGCTGGGTATAGCTCGGCTCTGGCGAGCTGGGGGGCGAGATCTCCTCGCCCCCTCGATAGCGTTGAAAATGATGGGACGCCAGCGTGCTAGGTTGCTCGGGGTCGTGGGGCGCAAGAGGGGGAGAGTTCTCCGAGTAGACTGACGAGGTGGGTCGGAAGGTCTGCTTCTGCTGAACTGTGAGACGTCGCGGGTTTCTGGGCGGGGGTTGCACCGGGATGGTCTCGCTATAAGTCGCCGGAGAGTGGTTAGTTTTAGGTACCGCGATTGTAACAGTCAAAGCGCCCAACCGAGTGGGCGGTTGTTGGTTTATCGAGTAGCTTTGTTGAAGGGAGAAGAAGAGGATGATTTGGCCAACGTTGTGAAAAATAAATCAGGGAAAGCAGCCGTTCTTCTCGAAGGATTCTTGACTACGCCTCGCTTGATTTATGGCGCTGACAGATGTCGCTCAAGCAAGCAGGTAAGGTGGGACAAGGTTGTAGATGAATGATGCATGGTGATGGAGGGGGTGTGGTAGTGGCATGTTGAGTGACAGGCGCGCAGCATCCCGTCAACCGGAATCTATCGTGGCACAGCGAACACGAGCAGCCAACGGCTGATGGAAGCTGTCCAACTCAGGCGTGTAATCCACCACTAGAGTCAACTAGCGTATAGTGAAGGAATCCGCCCTGCAGCTTGTGTCAAGGGCACCGATTCAGCTTTCCCAGCTGAGCACCGATAACCAGACAACAAAATGCCGGAAGAATTCCTGATCCTTGAAACATGGAGGGCAGGGGAATGAATGTGCCATGGGGATGCGGAATGGGGAAATGGAAAAACAAATACTTACTATCCAGACACTCCAGCTTCTGGGGGCGGGGTAGGACCTTTCAAACTTATGCCCAAGCCGGTAACCGGGCGAGGTCCAGATGGAGGTTGGTCAACGTCGTCGCTGTCGCTGTCGTCGTCGCGGAACTCGAACCTGGTGGAGGCGGCGCGCTTGAGAGGAGCGAGCTTGGTTTGGGCGGGCATCTTCAGGTTTTAAAACAAGTCGATATCCTGTTTGGGAAGCTCCTTTGTCCTTGTCGTTGCCGAGGCTTCAAGATCCGTCTTCCTGACCTCGATTTTCTGCACTTATGGCGGGTAGGTTGCAAGATCGTCAAGCGCCGGGTGCGGGTTGGGGCATAAACAAGCTCGAGGCCGAGACGGGCGGTTCCGAGCTCGATGCTTCGGATACTGTATTAGATATTAAATATTGAAGTTGGAGAACCTCAAGAAAGGCCAAAGTCAGGACCAAGAATTCCGAACTGTATATATCTGTGCTGCTCGTGTCGGGTGAAATGAATGAATGTTGAATGAGTGTCTGCAAACCGGCCAGCAGGGATGCGTTTCAGTATGGAGAGGCCTGGAATGAAAGTCTTGGGTTTGGAGGACCTCCGGCTTTCTTGCCTGTGGACGAATCGTCAGGGTGTCGAGAGGTGGCCGGCAATATTTAAGCCTGGCCGTTTCCCGCGACCCGGAGAATAAGTCGACCGTCTCTGGTTTTGGTGAACCCGGGGAAAATATGGTCAGTCGTTCACCCCAGACGGCCCCCAGACCTGACGCTGTGTCCAATCCAAAAGTGAGGACTGGTGTAACGCGTTGCGAGATTTTGTTTGGAGTGCTGAACCGTTGGCTGTCGTTGATGGGTGAAGGTGAAACAGCCTGCCCGGGGTCGCTCGTGATTGGTTGAGAGGAAGCGGTACCTGAAGATTGGAATGGACGATCCTGCAGCAAGAATATTGTGGGAGAGAAGGGAGAAGGCGCGATCTAGAAGGGAAAAGATTGAAGAGACGACAACAAACGTCTTTGTTTTCCAATTTCCATCCAATGCTCCTCTGATACCTCTCCTTGGTCCATCCCGTCCAGGGTATGATGCAGAAACTCCATAGCTCCCAGAGGTGAGGTGAATCGGGTGACCAGACAGCGGTTGATCGACGCCCAGCACCGAACCCAGCAACCATCCAGAACTAGCAGCCCTGTTACCCCATACTGTCCTGTAAACAAACTTGGCATTGCCCCTGTTCGTCTTGCTGACTGCCCTACAACGGGACTAGTTTATTGATTCCAGGTCCAATACAAAGACGTCACCTTTCCAAATCCGCGATTTCCTTTTCTGTTCGTCTTCGTTTCCGAGGTTGCAATCAGCGGACGATATTCTCCTCTTGTCTCTTTCTCGGTACGCACGAAGGGGCCGTTAAAGGATAACCTGACGGTAGATTGCTCTTCAAATTTTGTAAACAAACGGCTGGAAGATGAAAGGGAGCCATGTTGCGTGTTTCACGACTTTGAATGGTCAACCACAACCCCCATAAACATCCAACATCCCCGCTTCACCCGCAATTTGTTTGGATGAACGTCACTTTCCACCGGCTCTGTACCTGCGTCGAATTGTGGACGCCGCCTGCAGGGGTGAGCCCGTAGCCCACAGCGGCAGAGCGCCCATCACACGCACGGACGCCCTCCGGGTTTATGAAGATGCTGTTTGTTGCCTGTTCCAATATATCTTCTTTTTGTTTCTTATTCCAGTTGATCATCGATGATGGTTCCGGTTCAATTTCCCGAAGAAATGATTTCTCCTTTGCAAACTCGTCCATAATGCTTTTCTGGTACGTTTAGCCGCCGTCGCCGCCAGTCCACAGTCAAGGGCCGGGTTAGAGACATCCCGTCTGGATATCCGTCAAATCTGGATTGCGGTTATGGTCGGGGTTGGCTATGGGCCTACACGGCGCAATGCAACCACAATCTTCTCAGTTCGACTGGCCAGAAACTCAACACAAAGATAAGAGCATCTCGGAAAAGTGACCTTTCTTCCGTTCTCAAACTAAAACAACAGGCTCCATCCAAAACGAACTCCTATACTTCCACCCTCCTCTCTCCACGCCCCCTGAGGCAACACCACTACCCTCAAAGCCAAACCTCTCCTCGCGATATCTACTCCTCCCCACCACATCCGCCTCGAGCACATCATCATACAATGGATCCCCCATCAGCAATTCCTCCCCATACATCCTTCCTGCCAACAAACACTCCCCAACAATCTGCCACTCCCTCTTCTTCACCAGCCCCTTATCACCTTCATCGTCCTTCACCTTTGCATCCAAGGCCGGCCTGACAACATACCCAGTCCTCCCCCCCTCCACAACCAAAACCCCATCTCCCTCCCTCGCAAACGCATGCCCGACTCCGATCCTCCCGTCATCTGTGCCGAAAACTCCCCATGACAAAGCTTGGTAGATGAACGGATCAAAGGATGACTCAACCGGTATCTTGGCTCCTCGTGCTAGTCGTTTGAGTTCGGCTTGGATGAAGAAGGGGAGTTTGTCTTCCTTGTCTTCGTTTGTATTGAGGCTCTCGGGGCTATTGAGGGGGCTATTGAGGAGGATATCCCGAAAAAGTAGGGCTACCTCCGCCACGGAAAGGCGGGAGGAGAGGGCGACGCCGGTGAGGAGGGTTTGCAGGTTTGAGAGGGGGGTTGTGAGGAGGGTGGTGTTGGTGTCGTCTAGGGAGTGAGGACGGGAGTGAAGACGGGAGAGGGAATGGGAATAGGAGTGAGAGTGAACATGGTGGTGGTAAGATTGTAGCCCGGAGCAAGGGTAGAAGACGGAGTCCCATAGTTCGCCGAGGATGCGGGCAGCGTGAGAAGCCATGGCGGATTTCCAGCGGATGGGATCGACTTCGCGGTCTTGGTCTTGGTCTTGGGTTCCCGCGGCGGCGGAGGAGGGAGAGGTAGGTGTGGGTCTGGAGTTGAGGCCTGCTTTGAGGGAGCGGAGGGCGTCGAGGAGAGTTTTGGGGGCTGGGGCTTCTTCTTGGTGAGTGGAAGCGGTGGGCTTCTTTGGTTCTGGCTGAGGTGGTGGTCGTGGTGGTGGTGGTGACTCGCCTTTAGCCCAGAGACTGGGATGAGGGAGCCAGGAGATTGAACTCGAGTTGAGGGACCAGACTTTGGTTATGCGAGCGACGATGCAGCCTGGTAGCGTGATTTTGTTGCGGTCTTTTTCCTCTTGCGTGTGACTGGTAGCACTTTTGATGACGCGGTAAGAACGTCGAGGAGATGAACATGAAAACTTTGGACATATGCCAGCTGAAAACATCGGCGCCCCATCGGCATGCTTTTGTAGTGCAAAAGGGGGTATTTCTCCATAGTCCTTCTTGAAGTCAATTGCCCAACTCGGAAGGGTTGGATCTCTGAAGAAAGAACGTTGGCCTCTCGGACGACACAGAGACAAGACGTCCCACGACCCTGGCACTTCCACATGCCACTTGGTAAAATCGCAAGAAGCCTGGGCGATGGACTTTTTGTAGTCCGGCAGATATGGCTGGGGCCCAGAGGTGGAGGGAATAAGTGACAAGATACCAAACAAACGATCTCTCGGATCCGTAGCGATAAACGTGCTGGTCTGGAATATCACCTCCAACGGAGAAAGCGAAGGCAGCATCGCATAGCCCGGCGTCGGGTTCCAGTCCAACTGGGCTGACGGCTTCAAACCCTCTTTCCACAGGCGCGGAACCTGGAGCTCGTCGTCGTCGTATTTCATGCCCTTGAACATCTTCTTACTCCACCGCGCTGCCATCAACCTTCCTTTGATTCTCACCAGGTTGAGCATCGAGTTCCACCTGATACGCGTGTTCGCATGTCGAACAAATGTCTGCTTGCTGTAGACAACCTCCTGGATGACCCAGATCCGCCTGAACCAGTCTAGTTGACTGAGCCGCATCACCCGCTGGTAGAACTTATTCCCTGTCACCCATAACCTAGTGTCTTCTTCGTCCACTCCGGAGTTGTTAACACCAAGTGCATACCGAAGTAGGAAAATGATTGTGTCAAAGAACTTCGACGCTTCACCGACAAGACTCTCAAACATCTCTTCCCTCTTCACCTCATCATCCTCACCCTCCCCCATCGGAACCACACCCGACCGCATCAACACCACCCACGCAAACCTGCTCACCTCATCCCTCCCCAACCTCTCCACAAACCTTTCAGGCGTCAACCGCATCATCACCCCCTCCCAATTCCTCTCTTTCCATTCCTCCGCCTCCTTCATCGCTTTCCCAGCATCGTCTACCAGGACCATCAACTCATCCGTCAACAAATCGTCTTCCGGGCGTAGCAACGTCGATTCCAGCCCTCCTGTTTTCCCCTCCTCACCCCCCAGCCAAACCTCCACCACACTCGACCCATCATAGATATCCCTCATCAGAGAAACTTGGTACGACCGCTCGGCGAGATCGTCTTGGTTGATGCAGAGCATGTCGGTCCAGAGGAAGTGGGACTCGGTGAAGGAGGGGTCGGCGCGGAAGGCGTGGAGGGCGGAGTGGAGGTTTAGGGTTATGTTGAAGTTTTCTACTACGACTGGGACTGGGGAGGAGGAGGGTGGTAGGTTCCATCCTGATGGGTCCTCGTCGTGCTCAACGGGCTTCTGAAGAAGCTCGGCGTCGCGGAAGATGACGGTTATGGGAAGGGTGTGCCGCAGGTCGCCCCAGCAGTAGGAGAGGGCGGTGAAAGGCGGGCGTTGGGAAGCGGAGAGTTTGACGCGGTAGAGTTCACATTGTACGGGAGAGAGTGTTGTGTGGTCGTCCGTGTTGTGTGGCAGTTTGCGGATCCTGAGAAGCCGGATTTCGTCGGGGCCTAGGGGTGAGTATTTGGTGTAGTCGTTGGGAATGGTTCGGATGTATTCGTTCTTTTTCGGGGGCATGATGAGACCTGCGATAACACACTTTGATAAAACGTGAAGTAAGTTTACAGATGAAGGAAAAATATTGGCTATACGAAAATGGAAGAAATGACAATTTGGGTTGGTTGATCAGGCATCTTTGTGGCGTTGAGGCTCACAGGTAAGAACTAGCCCAACTGGGCAGAGAGCTGTAGGCTGCAGTGGAATTGGGGGCGAGATCAGATCGTAATGCAAGATGTGAACCTATAGACTTACTTTTAGGAAATTATAAGACCACAGATCCAGATCTTTGTCTGTGACAGCGACCTACATATCATGGCGAGAGATAGTGTACTCAAGTTCTGTATATGGAGTGTTAAGATATGTACTTTTATTTTCTTTAGATAACGTTGCGACCTGAATCACACTTCATTCATACAACGATATTGGAATGCCTAATCAATGTGCACCCGTTAGCACAGAGTCGGTTTTATACCAGAAATAGGTCACATACCTGCTCAGCCGTAGCTCTTCCACTATCATACCGCACAAGGGCACTTATCAGTTCCCTCCACTCTTCAGTTACATCTGGAAGGATCTTATCCCACGAGCGACACTCGAACGTGCGGTAAATGTCAAAGGGAGGCGTCCTAAAGTTCACAGCCTCGGGCCAGCTCTCCCTCGTAGGCGACCCAATGGTCTTGAATATGCTGAGAATGAGACCCAGTTGGTTCCCGTCCTCATGCACAGCTCGTGACTCAAACAGCTGCTTGTTCGAACCTTCTCTGCAGCACTCGGCAAGCATCACGCCTGCTCCCCACATGTCGACAGAAGGCCCATAAGAGTGATTCCCAAACAATACTTCGGGGGCTCGGTAGGGACCGGTACCAATATCCAGGATCTTGTTGTCTGCGGGCTCCGTGGCTGCCGAGAGAGTCGGATGCCAGGAGGCGCCAAAGTCGGAAAGGTAGGCTGGCCCTGTGGGGGATTCGAGGAGAATAGCAGAAGGCTTCACATCGCGGTGGATGATTCCCTGGCTATGTAAAGAGGCCAAGGCTGCAAAGACATCCATGAAGATGATGCGAATGTGGCTGTCTGTGAGAGGCACCCGCTCCCGAAGGCTCTCAAGAGTCAGCGGCATATAGGGAAAGACCAAGACCAGACGCTGTTCGTGGTCCCGAAAGGTGTCGAGCAGAGGGATGCAAGGCTTGCTCAAGAGGCCCAGGAGCTTTGTCTCTCGTGTGGGGTTATGAGGCTCAATGTTTCTGGTCTCGACGATGACCTTGAGCGCCCTGTCTCCGGCTCTGTAGACATCGGCAGTCACACCGCTGGTGATGTAGTGGCAGTTGTGATAGTCACCGATGGTAACTCCATGATCCACTTCGGCGTTCTCATCTTCATTGTGTTCGTTAGCAACAGCCATTGCGGCCTGATCTGCCTCAGAAGATCCAAAAGGGGACTGGTTGCAAAATGCATCGTACTCCTCCCTGGTGCGTGCAGATTCATAGGCGTTTTTCTCCAGGGTAAAGGCGTTTTCACTCAGCCCTGCCGCGGCCACAAACTGCTGTCTTGTTAATTGATAAGCATATGTCTGATGTGGTGTTCAAGGAGCGACTTACAGTTTCTGGATACTGTCATATCTTTCTGCGGCCGTCAGGCTTTGCTTCCAGGTGTTCTCGGGACTCTCGGGAGAATGGGACATGTTGAAATATTTCCGGTCACCCTAACCAAAAGGAATGTGTGATGTGTCCAGGCTTCTCCTCTCGATCAACATTCAACACACCATCTACGACCCTGAGTGTGAAAAGATGATGGACCTTGAGACAGGAACCAATCGAAAAATCGAAGGATCGTCGAATCTCGAATCTGGGGTTGGACTTGGCGTCAGGTGAAAGTCTCGGGGCATGGTGAAAAGTCTCAGCATTTATTTCGATTTCGGTCGAGGTACGCACGATTATGCGCCATGCCTCGATGGAGCAAATGCATTGACACACGCGGGACTCAGGGGTTTAGAAAAAAGGTACGTACCGACTCTCAGCTGGTGGCCCGGCCCGGAGCTTCCTCGAATTGGGCTGTAACGTCTCATGTTGATTGGCCCGCTCGACCAACCAACCACTTGCCGACAGCTGGTGGGGAAATGTGCGCTCCATCGAAGCTCCATCAAATGAGAAAAATCTCCACAACTGCACAGGCTCCATCCCGTGACATCAGGAAAGCGATGCGAGGCACCGCGACTGCTGGAAGTGCCAGATGCAGCTCGGGCAGCCGCTTGTCTTCCTTGCTTTTTCGTGCCTGCCCAGCATCCCGCCTGCCGCCGTGATACCAGGGCCTGGGAATGCCTGGCCAGAGGTAATTACCCAACTACGATATTAGCGCTGGTTGCACGGATTACAGGCTGGCTTCGGAACTTCCACCTGAGGATGCCTTGCACAGTCCTCACTTCCAATCCGGATCCATGTGCTTGCTGCCATGCCCGTGTGTTCCATGTAAGCGTCAGTACCTTGCCTCGAATCCGCACCCTGACGCCTTACCTAACCAACTAACCTACCCGCTAGAACTCCAACTCAACCTTACAACTTTAACATTACATCTCGCGCAAATTGGATTAAACAGACCCGGCTTTTCTTTTAGTCCCAGGCCGGCTCTCTAAAACATCTCCTTTCCCTTTTCTTACCTTACCTTTACCTGTACAAATCATTAATTCCCCCTCCCCTTTTGCGCCCTCGTTGGCGTCTTATCTTAATGTCGTTCTTGCTGTTGATTTGATCTTTGCCGTTGCCCCCCTCTCCCCTCACCAGTCCGAGCGAGTCCTTCAATTGCGCAGCTCATCGCATGACCACGCCCACCATGGACGACCTGTCGAGAGCAGAGTACCCGGCGATGCTGGTAAGCCCGGAGTTCCTCTATCGAGTCGCCCGGGGAAGCAATTCTAACCATTGACCTGCTCTAGGCCAGCCTCCAGCCGAACCAAGCGGTACAAATATTTTCGGACCGGGTCAAGCGGATCACAAAGGTCAACCAGGAAATTGCGGACTGGCTTCAGGTACGAATGCGCCGACCGCCCGAGAACATTCCGCCACCGACAGGACAACGAAACTGAAGAAACAAACCACAGGAACGCAGGAAGGTCGAGGAGCAATATGTTGCCGGTTTGCGCAAGTTGCTTCTCTTCAAGGTTCCCAATGCCGCATCCGAGCTAGGGTTCGTCGCACCACTCCCGCTCTCTCTCTCCTCCCCTCTCAATCCCGATCCCGATCCCGATTGCGACTCCAATCCCGCCCTCGCTTCCGGTTACAGAGCACTGACAATGTCCATTGAATAGAGTCTTTCAGGCACCATGGGACAAGATCCTCTCATCGACCGATGGAATTGCGGCTTCCCACCAGCTATACGCCCAGCGCATCGATAAGGACGTCGAGCAACCCCTTCGCAGCTTCCAGTCCCGCAAGGAGATGCAGAACATCAACACCATCAACTCCAACCTCCAAACGATGGCAAAAGAGCTCGACGATGCTGCCGAAAAGTCCGAAAAGCTCTCAAAGAAGGGTGGAAAGGCTAATAGCCAAAAGGTGGATGCGGCCGCATCGAGGCTGGAAGCTGCCTCGCAACAATGGGAATCGCAGGCGCCGTTTATCTTCGAAACCCTCCAGGCTCTGGATGAGCAAAGAACCAACCACCTACGCGATGTCTTGACTCAGTTCCAGACCCACGAAGTCGACCAAGCCACTCGGACCCAGGCGGCAGCGGAGGAGGTGTTGAACACGATGCTCGAGGTTAACACTGGCCTGGAAATCCACAACTTCGTCACCAAGGTTACGGCTGGAAGGCCCAAGTTTGAAAGGAGGACGACCACGGCTAGACAATCGAGCTCTGCTGGTGGAGGAAGCCCGGCCGTGGGACCCCCTCCGGGCACTCCACTGCACGACGATGACGGCATGAGTCAACACTCCGGCTTTAGAGATCAGTCAGGTATGTGCGGCGCTTTTCAGGGCGATGCGCTATCGGCCTACTAACCAGTTAAACCAGATTCGAAGCTGCGTAGCCGTATTGGCACAATGCTGGGACGCCGAAGGCAGAGCATTCATGGGGGATTCGGACAGCTAGGTCCCCCCAAGAGCCTTGGCTCTTTCACTCGCGGCCTTGGAAGTAGTCATGGTCAGACATTATCTCCAAGGGGGTCTTCTCACAATCTGGCAGAGCCCCATAATAACCGGTTGTCGTCCTTGGCCGAAAGACCGTCCACCTCAGATGAGCGGGTGAAGAGGGACAACATAAACGATTTCTTGCATAACGGTACAAATGGATTCAACTCTGGGGATAGACAGGCCGAGTCTAACCAGCCACGACCGACTTCTAACAACCTCACCAACGGTACAGCCGAGGATATTTTCGATGCCGCTCCCTCGGCACCTCCCGCCTCTACCCAGCAGTCTCAATCTCAAGAGGAGCCTGCAAAGGATGCCGAGGGCTATACCATCCCTCAGTATTCCCACGACCCCATCGCCGAGGCCCAAAGGGAGGCGGCCGCTGAAGAGCCTGATCACTTGTTCAAGCTTAACATTCAAAACGAGCCCATTGCGGAAGAGGACCAGGACGCGAAGCAAGCGGCCCTGTCGAACGTCGCCCATACACTCACGGCAATGGGACTGCCCAATCGCAAGGCAGGCACTGTTAGAGGCAGAAGAGACGTGCGCCATACTATGTACATGCCTGCTATGCCAGTACTGGAGCACTCCGAGAATCCTTTCCCCTCCTCGCCATCCCTGCCAGCTACGGCTTCATCCATCATTAGGCCTACACCACCAACAACTCTGGGATCAGAGCCAAGCCATGCCTCACATGCTTCTGACAATCAGTCTATCCGGTCTGGAACGTCATATGGAGCTGGCTCAGCTTATGGTGGCATTGCGCACCTGAAGCATCAGGACATTCATGGATCTGATTTTGGCCCAGGGCTTCATTCGTCCATCATCGAGACCGTCTCTGCTCTTTTCCAGGATGGAGAGGCCAAGTCCGTGAAGGTTACTGGTGAAATCGCTCTCTCATACAAGTCCGACCCTCATAGCCTCCAGACCGGTAAGTATTATGTAGCATGTCATCAAAGCTGTCCCATTTGGCTAACAGTAACCCCAGATAATCAAGTAATACGTCTCAACAACTTTGCTCGCCTTGAGTCTATTGGACCCAATCGCCTCTTCGTTACCAGCGACGCCACTTCCCCCGATGAGTTCACCATCAACACCTCGCACCTCACGACTGTATCGACTCCCGCTTTCACCTACCGAGTCCACGCCGAAAACGATACCGCCCTCGTATCCTCCCACTGCCCCATCACCATCAACCCCGTATGGAAACCCCAAGGCGATAAGCTCGGTCTTCTGCTCCAGTACCGCCTCAACCCCTCTGTGACGTTGCAGCGCCCTATCGTCCTGCACAACGTGACCTTCGTCGCGACCTACGAGGGTGCCCGCGCGAGTGGTGTCCAGACCAAGCCATCCGGCACTCACCTGAAGGACAAGCATCTCGTGTACTGGCGAATCCCCGAGTTGACGTTGACGGAAGACTGGGCCAAAATCATCTGCCGGGTAATTGGCGAGAAAAACGCCGAACCGCAGCCCGGGCACATTGAGGTTAGGTGGGAATACACAGCTCCTGCGGCAGCAGTGGGTAGCGGCATTTCGGTATCTAGGCTCGTGGAAGGCAAGGGCAAGGAAAAGGCGGAAGAACAGTCGGAGGAAGAGGATCCATTTGCGGATGACAAGGGACCGATTTCGCCCCCACTGGGTAAGGATGGCAGGACGTGGGCTAATGTTCCTCTGTCAAAAAAGTTGATCGGCGGGAAGTATGAGGCCAAGTGAAAGTGGATAGGGGGTTAAGAGGAGAAGAAAATTGGGACGGAGAGACTGTGGTTATCTGTGTAGCCATGTGAGAAAAGCCATGTGAGGGGAAAAAAGTGGCTATCTGATCTGTCTCGTCTGCAATCTATCTCCATGTAATGGATATATCATCTTACTGTTTTATTTGTCTTTTATGGTTGGTTTTGCACTAACGTCCTATGGTACGGTGTTGGCCTGTCATACTATTTTTTTTGCATGGCACTTCATTAGTTACTTACTTTACCCATTTATCTTTTCTTTTTGTCATAGCTACCAACCATTATGCCCCCCAAACTCATGTCTACTTCATTAGTTATACCACACACATATCAGATACCGTGGGCGGTTTTGCATCTAGTTGTCTGGTTCTCAATACCCGTGTGCCAGTTCGGGAAACCGTTGAATTTTAATTTATCATGATAGACCTATATGTCCATCGTCATCATGACAATGAGCGGTTAACCATTTAGAAAAAAAGAAAACGATGGTTCATAAACCTATGGCGAGAAGCTTAACAAGTGAGGGGGGCATGTAAAAGGGGCTTGAGCTTATTAGGCCGATGGGGATCTCGGGTAATCTCGCTAATCGACATTCCACTTCATTTCTTTATTTAGGACTTTTCTTCTCGATCGTCAGACCCAGAGGTCCACCTTTATATGTCTAGGCAGCTGGGTAGGTCGCTAGGGTGGCCATGAAGTCAACTAAAGAGAAATCTAAACATAGGGCAAGTACTGCTTAATACTTTGTATAGTCCCGCCAGTGTCCCATTCGAGTTATGAAGTCAAATTATGTGTAGTACCAATTTTCTCTTATTCCATTCCACACGACAAGAATCCCAAAGGCCTAAGAAAATGGAAAAAAAAATACTAAGCATCCGGTTCGTTAAAGTCTGTCACTTTCTTTTTTGAAAGGGGCACAGACCAGCTTGCAAAGCAAAGCAAAGCAGAACATATTCACCAACGCCATATTGATGCTTCCCAAAATAACGTCTACCCCAGGTAGAGGTATCAGACCGAACAAGCTGATGACCTACTAAGCAGTTCCAGTCCCAGTCACACCCTCCATAGGCGTCTCACTCCCGCTTCCCCCTGCGGCTTGCAACTGCTTAGCCCCATTCATCTCCTCATAAAACTCCAACGTCAACGCCGCCAAAAAGCACGGCACCTCCCCCTTCTCCCTAACCCAAAACCGAATATTATCCGCAATCCTGTTCGCAAACTCGCTCCTCGGTCCTCCGCCGACCTTCATCGTGCCCTTCTCGCCATCAAACACGATACTATTCTCGTGCTCCTCCGTCTTGGAAGGGTAGTAAACGCTTTCCACCCGCATCTTCCCGCCCGGGATAAAGGTAACAGTCCACCCCAAAGTGCTGAACACGGCCTCTTTGAACTCGGCTGACTTGGCTGCCCATACCTGCTTCAAGCGGTCGGCGCGTTTTTGGGCTGAGGCCGTCTCGGCTTGGGCGGAGAGGATTTCGCGCTTGAGCGCGGCGATTTGCGTGGCGGGGACGGTGGCGAAGAGAGTGGGTTGGCGCTCGAGGTGGGCGAGGAGTTCGGCGTTTTCGAGCTTGAGGGCTTTGAGGGTGTCGGTTTTGATCTTTTCGTACTCGGAGGTTGGGTTGTCGCGCAAGGAGAGGATGCGGGTTTTGAGTTGTTCTTTAGCGGCAAGCAGCTGGGAAGTGGTCACTTCGTGCTCCTTTTGGAGGATGCGGTGGGCGGTTTGCAGGTCGGAGAACTCGGATTGGAGTTTGCGGTTCTTGCGGGCCAGCTGGCCGAGTTGTTCGGATTCGGCTTCGTTGTCGTCGTCGCGGGGCCGTTTGGACCCGGCCAGAACAGGCTGGACAGGGCTGGTGGTGGCGGACTCGATCGAGGTCAGGTCGGCGTGGAGGGTGTTAACCTCCTCTTTGTACTTGTCGACGAGGTCTTCGAGCTCTTGGATCCGCTTGGCCTTTTGCTCGTCGAGCTGCTCGGGTTGCATCGTGACGTCTTCCATGTCGAAGGTCTTGAGTTGGGCGCGCAGGTATTCGACTTCCTTGACGGCGAGGGCGCGTTGCCTGTCGAGACGGGCGCGGGCCTTGTCGTTAGCAGTAGGACCGCTGGTCGCCCTGAGTTTCTCGATTTGGTCGAGGAGTCTGGCTTTCTCATCCTCCAGTGACTTGATGATGTTATCACGGTCGGCAATCTCTGGCTGGAGGGCACCCAACCGCTCGGTGAGCGAGGCAGAGCGGAAACGCTCCTCTACCAATGCCCTCGCCACGGCTTCTGGTGAGTCGAACTCGACGGGGCCCTCTGAGTTAGACTCAAGGTACGCGGTCCATGATCTCCTTTCATCCTCTAGCCTGAGGCGTTGCCTTCGTTCCTCGGCCAGCTCGGTCTCCAGGGTTTGCGTCGCTTCCAACTTCCTCTGTAGTGTTCGCTTCTCCTCTTCTACCACCTCCACGGCCCTGTGAATCTGTCGCAAGTGTTTGAGCTCTGTTATTTGCTCGCGGTTTTTGGACTCGAGCATCCGAATGTGATTGACTTGGTCCGAAAGCTCCCTGCGGATCACGGACACTGTCTCGGCGTCGCCTGTGTGAGCTTTGAGTCGAAGAACCTCGGCTTCGAGATTGCCTATTGTGTCGTCCCGCTCAGCCAGTTGAGCATTGACCTTTTCGAGGGTATCGTTTCGTGTTCTGTTCTCCTCCTCTGCTTCTTGGGCGGTCCTCTCCAGCAGAGCAACCTTGGCCTTCAATTCGGTGATTTCCCGCTCCGCTAGTCGTGCCCCTTCCTCCTTGCTGGCCTTCAACTCCTCAACCTGTTCCTGAAGAAGCCTTGCCTCTTCCTGCGCTTCCCTTGTTTTCGCATCGAGTTCTCGTTTTTGGGTCTCCTTCTCGGCTCGTAGGGCGTCCAACTCAGCTTGGAGTGACTCGGCATGTCGCAGCGCCTTGGACTTTTCGGCGTCGGCGGCTTGTTTTGCTTTGAAATCCTCCTCAGCGCGTCTCCGGATATCGCGCATCTCGTTCTCCATCTGCAGTCGCGCCAACTCCTTTTCCTGTTCATAGTTGCTGATCTGGTAGCTGAGAGTGCCAAGCTCGGCCTTCAACTCTTCGATGCGCCGTCTCTGGGCTTCGTACTCTGCTGCATCCGGAGGTGCAATGTTTTCCTTGCTGCTATCACGCGTCGGGTTCGTCGAGCTGGCCGCGGTTTCATCGTTAACGGGAGGCGGTGATGGCCCGGTCGGCGTACGGCCTTGCCGCGAACTCGAACGGCTCAAGTTGGCAATCGATAGCGGAATGTGCGAATCGCCGCTAAGGTTGGAGGCGAAAGACGGCTGAGCACTAATCGAAGCGCGAAAACTTCCGGGCTACGCATCGGAATAGTGGTTAGGACTTCATCTTGGATCGATAATCTTGTTTGATTTGCGACAGGCAGAAACGTACCCTAGATCCTCTGAGCGCTGTCTGTGGGCGTGGAATGGCGCTGGCTCCAATGCTGGCGCGAAACTGTCCCTGCGGGCCTGAGGGACCGCTTACAGAACCGCGTCGCGAGGGCGGCTTGCCTTGGCCGGGTTGAGGAATTGACGACGGCGGCATGGCGAGAAGAGCGCAGTCGGCGTATGAACCGGAGACATGCGACGAACTGGGAGTGTTTGATGTTGTGTTTACTTTTGAGATCGCGGCGTCGAGATTAGCGCAGCCCCAATTGTTTGGGGAACAGTGGTGCTGTTGGTTGGCTTAACAATTGTTTCAGTGGATCCAACAAGGAAACTTGTCTGCCAAGACTGGAGGCTTTATAACTGGAACTGACAGGCCAGCCAGGACCGGGGGAAACGGGAAACGGTTCGCGACGTCAGTCTGGAGAACCTGGCAGTACAAGGGGGAAGATGGTTGAAGAAGGCATGGACCAGCGTCACTCAGAAAGCTTGACTGGAAAGCTTGGCTTTGATGGTGGTCTCCGTGGTCCAGTTGTGGCCAGGTTGTGAACCAGATCTTCAGATGTCTGAGATCGATCAGCCACACAAGTTGGGATTCTCTTCTGGTGGAGCTCTATAGTATGGACAGCTTGCTACCTAGAATGATGACATCCCGCTCCATGATACAGTCTGGCTCCGAAGTGATAGTGGGAATAAAGATGTTCAACTTGCGATAACTAGGCCGTGCTATACTTGATTGCCAGGAGGAAGTGTCGTTGTACAAGTGCCCTCGGATAAGGAGGCTCAGAGGTGACATTTAGCTTCCATAAGTAAAGAGGTACCTAGAGGTAGGTACCTTCGTGTAAGCAGTCCTTATGTCACCCCCCAAACTGGGCTACCGGCGTGCTTTGGGAAGCTACTCTTTCGCAGCTCTTTCGATATTCAATCTCATGCCCATGAAGCCGATATGAAAGACTCCCTGACCAAAACCTAGGGTTATCAATGGCAACATGAAATGGAAGAGATGAGCTCGAATTCGATGACCAGATAGGTGAGTGAGTGTGGGGCTCAAAACCAAGACAGGGAGAAAACGTCAGAAATGCAAGTCACCCCAGATGGTCTGTGTGTCTGTCTAAGCCGTTTGCAGTTAGCTCACGGCTATCACATCGCGATGCCCCACCAGATGACAGAAGAGCCCACCGATGGAGTGGAAAAGCAACCCTGGAATTTAGCTGTGCCGACCCTGTGGAAGAGTGGAATGCCGGTAGAAGACCTGGAAGCTGGAGCTGCGACGACGGGAGCTTCTTTCCTTTGATCCAGCGCCATTTCCGACCTTCCATCCTCCAATCATCACCATAACTTCATCCCACCACGTCCGCCTCGACTGCTCCAGTCCGACCCGAGCCTTCCACTTCTCCCAGCTTATGGATTATACCCAAAGGTGACCATCCGCAGCTTCCGCTGCCTCAGCAATACTTTACAACCGAGGCCTCCGTTCCATTCGCATTCTACCACCACTGTTCCCGTCTAGAGTATCTCTTAAAGCTTCCCGTCTGTCGCAATGGCTAGCAGAGGGGTCCTCCCCCAAATCCTCACGGTATGTCTCCAGCCCTGGCCCCAGGTTCTTCCCATGTGTTCCCATGTCATACCCACGGACCGTCAAGAGACAGCCATGCTAACCAAAGCTTCTCCAGAGTCGGCTCAACCCGCGCGCCCCATCCTTGCTCGCTCGCGCCAGTCCTTTCCGCTCACAACGTGCCTTGCCCGCCCGCTCGCTATACTACCAGAGACAAGCTCCCGTACTACGGCGCAGATATACCACGGCACGCGACAACACCGATGCGGCCGATCAGGCGAAGGACACCAAGGAGGGTGTCGAACATGAAGACGCCGCAAACGCCGCCGCGGATACGGCATCCAAGGACACAAAGTCCAAGCAGGCCGTCCTAGACAAGGCCTCGAGCTCTTCTGCGTCCTCCAGCACCACGACTCTCAACGACACGAAGGACTGGGAGACGAACGTGAACATGAACATCGACTCTTTCAAGCAACTACCCCACGCGAATTTCGGCGTCAACCAGTTCATTCCCTTCGATCCCGAGTTCAGGGAGGTTCTTAAGCAGATACCTTGGGAGTTCCGGGCCCCAATTCGCTACGCGTTCGCCTACGGCTCTGGCGTGTTCCCGCAATCCAAGTCCAGCGGCAGGGTGCCTACGGACGAAGAGCTGCGCAAGATTCACCCCAAGGCGCCTGAAGCCGTCAAGAGAGCCCAGGATGGAACTCCCAAGATGATCGACTTCATCTTTGGCGTCACCCATACGCAGCATTGGCATTCCCTCAACATGAAGCAGCACCGTGACCATTACTCGGCATTGGCGAGCCTGGGCTCGGGTGCGGTTTCATACGTTCAGGACAAGATTGGCGCTGGAGTATACTTCAACCCCTACGTCATTGTCAATGGCATCTTGATCAAGTACGGCGTTGTACAACTGGATACGCTAGAGCGAGACCTCACCCAATGGGATACCCTTTATCTTGCTGGACGACTACACAAGCCTGTCAAGATCCTCCGTGACGATCCCAAGATTCGCTTGGCAAACCAGATCAACCTCTTGTCTGCGCTTCGGACAGCCCTGTTGTTGCTGCCACCCAAGTTCACCGAAGACGAGCTCTTTGCTACTATCGCTGGTATCAGCTATCTCGGCGACCCTCGCATGTCTCTCCCCACTGAGAACCCGAGCAAGGTGAAGAACATTGTCGGCAACAACATGACCAACTTCCGACGTCTGTATCTCCCCCTGATCGAGACACTGCCGAACGTGGAGTACAATGATGCCAGTGCCACGGAGCGGGATTGGATCTGGAACGACAAGAGCCTCAATCTCGTGCAAGATATGGACCCTGTCAAGCGCGGAAACATGGTTCGCCGGTTGCCCAAGGCTTTCCGGTCGAAGCTCTACTTTGAGTACCAGAAGAAGTTTGCGATCCCCCAGCTCGAGTTCAACAAGATGATGGAGGAAAGTCAAAACGAGGACGCCGTGTCGTTCAAGCGTCGCCAGGGTGGAGGGTTTGAGCAGCGCATCGCCAGTGACGACCCTGCGGAGCTTCGCAAACATGTCCGGAGCGTCATCAAGCAGACTATCACCTGGCCAGCCACCACACAGTCTCTGAAGGGCCCTCTTACGAGCGGTTTCAAGCGCACGATACGTTACCTCTCCGAAAAGATGGACAAGTACCGTCAAGGACGTGACGCCGAGAAAGCCAAGACCGCGGCTGCCGAGGAGAAGCCCAGCGACAAGTCGGAGGTCGACAGCAAGGCGGAGAAGAAGTAGATCCTCTTTATGACCAAGGTCACTGACCTGTTTGTGGTTTCTGCCATGTATCTGGCTTCATTGGCTGTATCAATATTGTACGTTCCTGGGCAGGGTGAGTTGGGCATTCTGTTGTGGCCAGGTTACTGAGCTACGACGATTGAAGGGTGGGGGGGTTTGGGAGCAGCGCGTTCTGTTTTTCGGTGTAAACCATTACATTATCACGGCATGGCGGTATCATCTCGCACTGGCGGACCCAAAATTCCGAAGGGGGGCAAGGAGATCAAGCAGGCTAGGCGTTTATGTGGTTTTGGCTTGTGTGTCTTCAAGAGACTGGGAAGCGAAATAACTGAAACACCCGTGGGTTGGTTCAAATGGGGTTGATGGGCTGCATAGATTCATGCCCACTGCATCATCAGCAAGTAGAAGTCCATAGAGTTGTGTATTTGTTCGGTTAGATTCTCACCATAGGGAGCCAGCCTCATGCTTGGAAACGATTTTGATGAGGTAGACAACAATTGGATAGCTCTTACTCTCTTTACAAGTGTAAAGATGGTAGACAAACATGAGATAATTCTTATTCTCTTTACAAGTGTAAAGATGATGGGGAGGATACGTCAAATACAAATTACTCTCTTACAAGTGTAAAGATGATGAAGAGGATACTTAAATACGACTTACTCTCTTTACAGGTGTAAAGATGATGGGCAGGATCCTTCGAGTACGAAGTATGTGATGCACCTCGGCTTGACGACATTGACGGCACCCAGTTTGTTGACTTGGGAGGTTCTGTTCTTGGTTCCTCGATGTCTGGACCTCTCCTCTGGGCGCTGCCCGTGCCAAGCCCGAGCTTCCATTGGCCGCAGCTGCAATGTTTCTGCGGGGTACCTGCCCCTGAACGACTGTCTTGGCGCTCAATGACACTGGCATCGTCGAGCACAAGTGGAAGATTGGACGCTGAAGCTTCAGATTGACAACGAACCGGTCCGGTTTGAGAACTTTCGAATGAGTGTCGGATTCATATGTTGATCACATTCAGATTGAGTCTTCATTGAAGTTAACCCCATCATTCTTATTTGCGCTATGAGTATGCACTCGTGCCTGCGTTGCACAGTAACAAACAAACCTCAAGTCAAGATGGAGAAGGAGCCGAGCATGCAACCCCCAAAAGATATGGAAGGTGATAGATAGCTCAAAGACACGGTCATATGAGTGACACCCCAGAAACTAATATTGCGATGCTGGCCTTGGCCTACCTACCTATATGCACCGTCTAATATCATGTTGGTTCAGTTCGTGCTCGTAGCTTTTTGTCCTAATCATCACACCAAAACACCAAGAAAACCACCCACGCTCAGCCAAGCTCGAAGAGTCGAAGATAGGCGCAACGCAAAAGGTCTCCTGCAGTGAGCTCACCGGACTAACCCTTCACAGACAGTCCAGACTTGCTATCGAAATTACACTTTGTACTCAACGCTCAACGACTTCGGTGAGTTCCCTACTTGGGTTGCCATGCCCGAGATGAAATGACGGATGGCGTTCTTATACTGTACTCACCGCTGGGCGCATTGTTGGCATCACCTACCTATTTTCATGTCCTGTCATGTCTTGTCAACTTCCAACCTCGGAGAGATCGGGTATGTAAGGCACGCAGGCACACTCTCGAGGCACGTCGTCAAAAGTTGACATGACATCCCACGTTGTTCGTGCGTGCTCATGCTCGATATCTCTCCGAATCCAACACTGCCGGATTCTTGGTTCGGCTGTTTAGATTCCGGCCCGGACAATGATGTCGTCGTCGTAAAAGCCGCTGAGCAGGTTTTTGTGTGCAGGCAACCCGAGTTCTCTCCGAGAAGGCGAGAAGTAAGGCAGATATGTAATGTAACAGACCAGTCCAGATCGAAATCCATCCCGCAAGAGACAACACCGAAATCCCAAGATCCCAAGGATGCCGAATCCTCGTAGCCAAGTCTACCAAGAAAGAGTGCGATCCAGGCCATCCCAGGACCTGCCATTCTGGATTTAGCAGAGCACGACATTCGGCAATGGCCCGTGGCTGCCGACAATAAACGCCATGCTAAAAGAGGCAGCTCCCGCGATATCACGCTTGGCTTTTCTTGGCTAGCCCAGCAAAACCCCTGCACCACAGGCTAAAGCCCGCCAAGGCTGGCGAAACTGGGGAAGACTAGTGGCCTAGTGGGAGAGCGTTGCATCAACTGCCACTTCGGGAGCCTTGTCCCATCGGACCGCCATGTTGTCGATTATCAAGGCCTCGTTGACGTGATGGTCGATAGGTAATGGAGAAGGTGATGGTTGCGAGTTGACATGGGATTGGAATGCGCTGTCGTGTGAACTGAGTCGCGCTGCAGAGCAACAACAGGCAGGGGTCGACATGATGGGAGATCGATAGCTCAGTAGCTCGTGGTTTGGTTTCCTATATCTTGACGGTCATTCCCACGTTCCTGTCTTACATCTCTACCACTCCTCCTCTCTGTCTTTGCAACCCTCTCTCGGCTCAAAAACATAGGTGTTGAATCCGCCAAAATGAGAACTGTCGCTGCCTCCCTCGCAATCCTCGCCCTGGCGGTTCCCGCCCTGGCTGCTACCAGCCAAGGTGGTCCTATCAGGAAGCCCTATGTCTGCTCCGACGCCCTGCAGCACCTGATCACCGAGAAGGACATCCGCGCCGGTGCTCAGAAGCTCCAGGACATTGCCGATGCCAACAGCGGCACCCGTGTCTTTGGCAGCACCGGCCACAACGCCACCGTCGACTTCCTCTACAACACCCTCAAGGACACCGGCTACTATGACGTCTACAAGCAGCCCTTTGTCGAGACCTACTCGGCCGGTACCGGCTCCTTGAGCGTCAACGGCAACGCTCTCGATGTCCAGATCATGACCTACACCCCTGCTGGTACTGCCACTGGCCCCATCGTCTATGCCGAGGGCCTTGGCTGCTCGGCCGCCGAGTACCCTGCTGAGGCTTCCGGCAACATCGTTCTCGTCTCCCGTGGCACCTGCACCTTCGGCCAGAAGGCCCTGAGCGCCAAGGAGGCTGGCGCCGTCGGCTTGCTCATCTACAACAACGTTGCCGGCTCTCTCTCCGGCACCCTCGGCGAGGCCTTCAGGGACTATGCGCCCGTTGTTGGTCTCAGCAAGGAGGATGGCGAGGCTCTCATTGCCTCCATCAAGGCTGGCGAGGAGATCAACGCCGAATTCAAGGTCGACGCTATCACCGAGCCCCGTGTCAGCTTCAACGTCATTGCCGAGACCAAGGGCGGTGACCACAACAACGTCCTCGTCGTTGGTGGCCACTCCGACTCCGTTGCCGCCGGCCCCGGTATCAACGACGATGGTTCTGGTATCATTGGTATCTTGACCGTCGCCAAGGCCCTCACCAACTTCCAGGTCAAGAACGCTGTCCGCTTCGGCTTCTGGTCTGCTGAGGAGTTTGGCCTGCTCGGCTCCGAGTACTATGTCAAGTCCCTCAACGGTTCCGAGACTGAGCTCGCCAAGATCCGTGCTTACCTCAACTTCGATATGGTATGTTTCCCTTTGAAGATGTCAGCTAAATAATGACGATGCTAACGGTCCGAAAACAGATTGCCAGCCCCAACTACGTCTACGGCATCTATGACGGTGACGGCAGCGCCTTCAACCTGACCGGTCCCCAGGGTTCCGACGTCATCGAGAAGGACTTTGAGCAGTTCTTCGTCAAGAACAAGGTCGCCTCCGTTCCCTCCGAGTTCAGCGGTCGCTCCGACTACGCCGCCTTCATTGAGAACGGCATCCCTTCCGGTGGCATCTTCACCGGTGCCGAGGGCATCAAGACCGAGGAGGAGGCTGCCGCCGTCGGTGGCACCGCTGGCATCTCGTACGATGTCAACTACCACCAGGCCGGTGACACCATCGACAACATTGCCTGGGACGCCTTCCTGCTCAACACCAAGGCCATCGCCAACAGCGTGGCCAAGTACGCCCGCTCCTTCAAGTCGCTTCCCGCCATCAACCTCATGCAGCGCCGCTGGGACGGTGACGTTGCTCAGACCCTCAAGCGCAACAAGAAGCGCGCCAACGAGGCTCACGTCCACACCCACTCCGGCCCTTGCGGCGGCGGTGAGGAGATCTAAAATGCCCGAACCTGCTCGAGGTCTCGGTGCGGGGTTGATGATGACGATGATGATGGTTGCATGTCGTGGAATGTATAAAGACACATAATGAAGACAGGATACCCTTATGTATATACCTTAATGTAGTAAAATGACAAACAAGTCAAAGACAGGGGATTGTTGTCGAGTGTTTTGTACGCCGTGAAATGCTGCAATATCGTTGAAAGTTGAAGGTTGACGGTTTAAAGTTCACATGGCGCAGCACAGCAGCCAACAGGGTGGAGCTGTGCCGCAACCGTTCCCCACCCCCGGCAGAGGACCTAACAGTGGGGCGGGCCGTTTCTCCGAGAAGATGAGATGCCGCGTGGAAAACTCTCAGGGTTCATGAATCGACATCTCCAAGCATATCAACAACCAAACCAATGGCAAGGATGGGCGAGCGGTTTAAGGCGCCACGTTAAGATATGATGACCTCCTACTCGGAGGTTGTCACATCCTTTTTCCTTTACTTTTTTCTTCTTTTCTGTTGAACCGACATCTCGGATAAACCGCAGCTTTGCCACCGACAGCCATGGCTCCTTTCTTTTTGCTCATTACTATCACTCATGTGTTTTTGGCTCTCAATAACTGGCTTGCTGACGGCGCCTCATCGACGCTGGGTCTGACTACTTCGAAAGGCCTTCCTCGACCATCGATTCAACTCGTTCAAGTATGAAGCACATCAATCCTCAATCCTCCATGTCTTCACACGCATGCCGTGCTGCTGGTCTTAATTCGACTCCCTCCCGTCTCGTTGTCCAATTTCTGTTACTGTCATTCCGGTAGCACATAAACTAGAACTTGCAGAGCAACATA
Source organism: Neurospora terricola FGSC 1889 (assembly GCA_009805285.1). Classification (NCBI taxonomy): domain Eukaryota; kingdom Fungi; phylum Ascomycota; class Sordariomycetes; order Sordariales; family Sordariaceae; genus Neurospora; species Neurospora terricola. The sequence goes on along the minus strand of RANZ01000215.1, from coordinate 31,781 downwards.
GTCAGTTCAGTTCGTTGACCTGAACAATGATCTGCCAAAGTCATCCAGTCTTCGAATCACCACACCTCCCTCTGTTCGATGAGCGTAATGTTGGGCCTTCGTTAACACCTGCATCTGTCAGGCGGAGAGGGATGGGCGCCGATGATCCGGGACACTCGCCGGATCTTGAACATCGACAGTCGGCTCGGTTCGCCCTGCTTCCTTTTTGATCCACGTCCTCTACGGCGGACATGGACAGCTTTTTTCTCCCAGCTGCCCAAGTCATATGCATCACATATTTTCTTACCATCCTCAACTCGTCACCACAGCTTCCTATTCGGTCGAACAGTGGGTTGACTGAGCCGGATACTGGCGACACTGCGGGCAACATGTGAAACAAATAACTATCCTGACGCCTTGCCAATGAGTCTGGATTGTGCCCTTACTCGAAAGCGCTTGGAATCGGAAGACGGTTGCCTAAACTCAACGGGTTGTTTCGACTTCATCGAATGCAAGTGCTTGCAGTTAAGAAACAACCACAAGATGAGAACGCGTGGCTGAGATTGGAGAACAGGGTCGTATCCCTCCTCCTTTTCCTTAGCCCGGAAACCGATGCATGTGCCCCTGGCAATCAACTTGGAAATGATCCAGCCAATGAGAAATTGAGAATGCTACCCCAGACCTCCGCGATTCTCAAACTGCATTCGAGACCCAAGGCCTTGGTCAACACCCCTCGGCATTGATTTGCAAACTCGGCAGACGCTTTAGATCCCCATCAATGCCATGCGGCTGGCTGACCCAACCACTGGAGGGGAAATCTCAGACATTGCGGCCCCGAGAACTCATCACTCACGGCCCCGAGACCCAAAGGCAATGGGTAAGATGGGAAAGCCTGATAGACAGATGTGTCAAAGTGGAAGACAGCCCCGAGTACACAACGTTACACAAAGTCCGTCATGCCTGAGCAGTTGCCTTTTCTGCTCGACGGCATCGCCGCAACCGAGACCCGTGGGCAGCATACTCGGCGGTATTACTCCTCATCACGGGTTACTTGCCTGGCAGCATGCAATCCATCTGACATCGATACCACCCAAGTTATGCACTCACTGAGAATGATAACTCCGCGTGAAGAGGGCGCCAAAATCCGCAGGACCGGAGTAGTGTCCATGCGCTCAATATCTCCCCTGTCTATGCAACCCCACAGGCCGCTCGACTAACGCAGGAACAACGCCCAAGCAAAGCACGGCAGACGCCACTCTGGGGTCTGATCCTACGGTACTGTAACGGTAGTAGCACTGCCCCTAGGACCCTTCATCTAACGACATCGTCTAAGTGGCCCAGTAGAGACAGCGGGACGATGTTTGCTCGCCATCAACTTCTGCTTGGACCTTAACTATCTACAACTCCAAAACACTTCAGCCAGACTCCTAAAGCCCAGAATCATAGGGCTTTTGCACGATAACTGACTCCTATTGGAGGTTGGCCCTGAATAATCGGGGTGGCCACATGTTGACGAGGACTTGGGATGCTGGTGATCCAGATATAATCACACAGTTCTCGAACGGCAACATACATCTAGACCCGATAGTTCATCTAAGGATCTCTTGCTCCTTCCGGCACCAGATCCGGGACCTACCCGCTATGTCGATACACTCAGCTTTCCACCAACACCGGGCGTTGCTGATTACCGCATTATCTCTCGAAATTGAGGTTCGGTGTCGTGCAGAAGACGCAGGGTTGAAGGTCTGCCAGATGCGTTTGGCGGTCGTCGAAGAGCATGTACGTGGTTGTCGGACACCTTTAACCCTGCATTCCCGAACCTCAATTTCGAGAGATAATGCGGTAAGTCTCTTCTCGATCCCAGCAATACACCTCCGGACCTTCGGGCCAAGCACCAAGAAAGACTTGGAAACCGTTCAAGTGATACGTCCCTGATGGCACGCCTTTCATACCCAGCAGTCCTCGTTATGATCGGCTGATCCTACCCTGAGTACTATGCCGCCGCAGTGCGGCCGTTTTCCTCCAAGACCAGGCACTTGGATGGTGTTCAAGATGTTTATTTAACTGCAACATAAGTCCCCCTTCTCAAGGCTTCTTCCTTACCTTCATCAGAGCAGAAGCTTCCCGACACTCCTTCAACCTTGCTTGTACATACTTACCGAGCTTCTTGTCCTACTTGTCTATATTGCTTCCTGTTTCACTTCACACGTTCCTTTCCACCACAAACACAGTTTAGTTACAATGCGTTTCGATTCATCCATCTTCGTCCTCCCCTTCCTCCCCTCGCTGGTCTCAGCCTGGTACCCTCCCACTCTCCAGGGTTACAACCTAGTCTGGTACGACCAATTCGAAGGCAACTCGCAAACCTCGCCCAACACGGGCCGATGGAACATCATCAACAGCAAGCTCAACGTCAATAACGAGCTCGAGACGTACTCCTCCTCCACCAGGACCGTCCAGGTCAGCGGCGGCTACACCCTGCAGATCGTCCCCTGGCGCCAGCAGAACGGCAACGGCGACTGGATCTCCGGCCGCATCGAGTCCACCTACACCTTCACCCCCCAAGCCGGCAAGAAGACCGTCGCCCAGGCCGACATCCGCTTCGGCAGCAACCCGACCAACACCAAGGCGGGGATCTGGCCGGCCTTCTGGCTGCTAGGCCAGGAGCTTCGGACAGGCGGTAGCTGGCCGGCCTGCGGCGAGCTCGATATTCTTGAGACCATCAACGGTGATCTGAGGGGGTACGGCACCCTCCACTGCGGAACGATGCCCGGCGGGCCTTGCAACGAGCCGACGGGTAAGGGGGCCAGTACCGTGATCCCGAACCAGGATTGGCATACGTGGAAGATCGAGTGGGATCGCACGTCGGGCGACTGGTGGACTTCCAAGATTACATGGTACTTGGATGGGGTCAAGTTCCATGAGGTTTCGGGGCAGTCGCTGAATGACTGGACGGCGTTTGACAAGATTAGTAACAAGCCGTTGTTCTTTATTTTGAATGTGGCTGTTGGTGGGGATTGGGTGAGTTGTTCTGGTTCTTCATTATTCAAATTGTAACATTGATGCTAACGACATGATATTACAGCCCGGATATCCGAACGGTAACACTCAGGATGGGTATGGGTCGATGATGGAGGTTGGTTACGTCGCTCATTATGTCTCTAACTGAGCTGCATTAGGTGACGGTAGGAGGAGGAGGATTCTTACACTCTTTTGCCAGTCCTTGTGGGCTGCTTACCATATTTTTCTTTTCATGTGCATATTTCTCTGGGTAAGAGCTCGCTTCTTTCGCTGCTCAGGGACCCGTCCACTCCTTTTCGATTTGGTACTTCTTCACGTTCTTTCAACGACAGCTTCACTTCTTCTCTTGGATAACTTATCATCATTCATTTATCATTCATGTATGTATATAAACCATCTACTCTACTTTGAAGGTTCTGGACCGTTCATAACATCATTGATCTTCCTGGAAGAAAATGCACTCACTGTAGGTACTTGCATTGCCTGCGGTTGGCGCATCCGGCCGCCCCGTGCTTATTCGCGCAGACCACGCACAAAATACTTGCACAAGGTTCATTGTTTACTTCCCCTGAATTGCCGCCTTCCTACTAGACCCACCAACATATGGAACTCGAACGAAAAAAAAAAAAAAAAAGGCAAAAAGATATGCGGTTTGTGTGGATCGAACACACGACCTTCAGATTATTGAGTGAAGTGGACTTCAGTCTGACGCTCTCCCAACTGAGCTAAACCCGCTTTGATGGTAACTTAGTGCTGCACGTAGTGCATAAGAGGATCAGATGCATGCACGCACGCCCTGATGCTTGGGTTGGTGCGCAGTGCGCCACTGCACTATACCTACCTCTACATTCTCTACCGAAGACACTCGCGAAACTCGCAAACATGGCAATACAAAGCTAGTCCTTATTGAGCTCAATCGCTCCGGCTGTTAGGTTTGAGCTTATGTAATGAAACGTTGCGCAAGTGACGATGGTGGGAAATGTTGTAGACCTTTCACTAACTGGGCCTCCATATGTGTAGACCTAGAGGTATGCAGCCTGTTGTACCTACTGTCGAGCGCTCTAGAAGGAAGTCCATGTCACAGGACAGGATGCAAGCTGTGGCATGTCCTATATAGTGCGTCCATTGTAGTTCTGCCCAGTGAACACAACTACCTTCCAGCTTTTGGTCTCCTGGCGCTGGCATTGCACGCCCTGCTCCTGTGTAGGTCCATGTTTGCGAGTTTCGCGAGTTTCTTCGGTGTAGTCCGCAACATTTATGACCAAGTGGTCACTACCTAGTCCCTTGCTGATACGCACTTGTGTAGAGGTAAAGATGCACAGGAATTGTACCTGAGGGACACTACGCGCACGAGGCGCCGCCAGGCATTGCACAGGTTCCATCAAGTTGGCAATCAATGCGCGCCAAAAAGATTGAGGTGGCTGTCGCACATATGTACCTTTACCCAGATTATGCAACATATCATCACATCATCGGCAAGACGGCGACACTCGAGAAAAATAGAGTTTGGGTTGCGACAGTTGAATTTGTTCGCTATCAGGAAAAATTTCCATCGCTTGCTGATTGAGGCGCAATGCGCTTCATGCCGCTTGTCGCTTGATGCAGCGTGAAATACACAAAAGAAATCGTAAAGAATGGACGGGGTGACGATGATCCTGTTGTGCCCTTCGGGCCCCCCCTTTCTCCTCCTCCCCATATGGGTTTCCCCGCTGTTTGTCCGTCCTTCTGCGAGCTATGATGTTGTGTCAGAACTAGATCACATCGGACATGTGAAGGATGGAGTCGTTGTTATGGGGCAACTTACTCCCTCTGGCCGTGGGTAGTCCAGGGCGATTTCACTTCTCAAAATCGCCTCCAGATACCTGGAGATGCAGAAAGTTGGTTAGCAGTTTGAAATGACGAGTTTGATGCACTGACTCCTCAGTGGTCATTGATGGAGGCATTCAACTCAACTTGTTTGCCAGCCGGCGATAGTCGGGTAGACAGGCGCTTGAGACATGGAGCGCCTCGGCGGAGACGGATCGTTCAACGCCGCCATCACCTCCCGGGTAATATTACGGCTGAAGCTCATGTGGTGCTCGTAGCCGTAGGTGGCGACAGGTGGCTGCTGATAGGTCACATAGCCTCCTTGGTAGAAGGCACTGGAGGCCTGGCGATGATGGCCTTGGTAGGCCCCTTGAAGTCCCTGAGGCTGGTAGGGCTCCTGACGAGGCCCTTGATAGGGACAGGGGCCCAGATTGGGGGGATGCTGCTGCTTCACCAGGGTGAAAGCAGGGACGGCGAAGGCGGTTTCGCCGGAACTCGGAGGAGTGGACTCCAGGCCCTTGGGGATGAACTCTGGGGCCAGGGGGTTCAATCTCTTGGGAAGCGGGTCACCTTTCTTGGGAAGCGGGTCACCTTTCCTCCTCTTAGAAGGATTGGTGCCGTCGCAGATAATGACGCCGTTGATGACCGGCATCATGGCGAGGTCAAAGGTGTGGTTGTGGCAGAGAAGGGAAGGTGTTGTTGCGAAGAACGATCGGAAGTGGGAAGGAGGGCGAGGAGGAGGAAGAGAAAAAGTGGACGGAAGAGAAACAATCTATTGACATATTTATAGCCCTGTTTGCGTGACTGAACATAACCTCGTGATGTTGCATTTGGGCGGTTCTGCTGGAAGTACATGCAAAGCAATGCATGGGAGGCTGGGAACAATGCCGTGAACAAATGGTTCATGTAGTTCACATTGCGGCCCTCCGACAATGGGATTCATGGTGGACCAGCATGAAGACAGGAACAAAAGACTACTTAAATATCAGACTGTCCGAACACTGCGTTAGAATTGGCGGGAAAATATGGTTCCCAAGAAAACAATGTCATGGCATATTCGCTGTCGATGGCCGTTGCCCAGAAGTAGGTGATGCCCAATGCCGCAACGCATCGTCCGCCGCACCGGGACAAACGACAAACATATTCCCAACCCTTTCGCGACCGTTTTACGTTTAGCATGTGGAAGCCAAGCGTTGAAGATGGAAAAAGTTCGCTGTTGTTGCATCTGTTTGCCGCTTGTGCTTCTCACAACACCACCTCCTTGTTCTCAAATAATTCAACGACTTGCTAGGTAGGCACTCAGTTGCTACCTGGTTCTACACCTTGATCTTGGAGCAAAATCACTGATGCAAGTAAGAAGAAGACTAAAGTCAAAAGCGACAAAAGAAAGAGGAAGCAAAGGGTGACAGCCCAGGCAAGGAAAGAACGAGCAAAGCTCCACAATATCAGCAACCGATAATCACTGAATTGTTTATTGAGAATTGAACAGCTTTCGTTCGTTTCCCAATCCAGGTACTTGTACACTGCTGCCCAGTATCCAGTGCATACAAAAGTTTGTAGTTCGGCGCGCTGGGAGAAGAAGCATTCTGGCGTTCCGTGGTGAACATTTCGTCGAATTTCCGTCATGCTCAAGATGCCTCCCACCCAATGTAGGTAGAACCATGTAAGTATCTAGTTGTCTTTGACCATAGTCTTTGCTTACTGCCACGAGTGACGCAGCTTTTGTCTTTAAGAATTGCCCAGTTCGAAGATTGAGTATCACCCAGCGATTTCAAGTCAAACGAATCTGTTAAAAGATGGAAACAAGCAGCTTTCCGCCAGCTTATATATCGTTTTCCATTCACATACACAAACCTGATGATTTCGGTATCGACATCTTGGGAAATCTCCAGACTCCTTGGGTGACCGGGGTCTTTTAACCTCACGGTTGTGCCTTCCCTTTAGTGGCTTGATAGCAGCGGAGAACCCGGCTTTCTCTTACCTAAAGCGAGCTAGCTTCAGGAACAGCTTGTGATCTCATGCATCGCTCCTGCAATATCAATGTCCCCAACTTTTGCCATTCAGCACCCCCGCGTTTTGAGGAAGTCGATCTTGATATGTAAACGACAGACATGCCGCGCCGAGAATACCTTGGCAACTCCTCCACAATAACTCATCGACATCACTCCGCCACGTGCTGGGGAAGACTAAAAACGACGAATGCAAGCTATCGGATAGCGACTTGAGCCTTCACAAACATGTTCTTGGCGGACTTGGGAGACGGGCATGCCATCCTCAATAGGCAGGTCGTAGATGTTTAGCCACAGATCGACCGCGTCAATACTAAACACTCTCGACACTACATCGTGGCGTCGGTCCCCAACAAGGATAACATCTTCATGACACTCCTGGTCAAGGTGATATGAAACCAATAAACTACGTCAATCACCTTCGCGGCTACTGCAAGCCAATAACCTTGGACAAAACAGATCTAGACCCAAATCTCGAAAAGAAGACATGGAGAAGTATAAAAGGCTGAGGAGATCGACCTTTTGATAATCTCATCGTCTCACCCAAGTGTCGTCTTCATACCACTTGAGCGCCATCAGAACCATCCTTCACCATGCGAACTCAATCCCTCCTCTCCCTCCTCGCCGCCTCAGTGGCCATGGCCGCCGTCAATGAGCCCTGCATCGGCTCCGGAGGAGCAGCAGGCAAGCCACCCCAACTTTTCTCTCCCTCCCAAGGTCTCTCCACTCTAACCTTTTCTTCCTACCTACCTAGGCGTCTGCATCAGCTCTGCCGACTGCTCCTCCGCCGGCGGCACCTCCATCTCCGGCGCTTGCCCCGCCGATGCCGGCGACATCAAGTGTTGCACCAAGTCCTCTTGCGCGGCCTATACAAGCGGTATGTCCCCATTTCCCCGTCACTACCAGTGGTCACACTAAAAAAACAACAACAACAGGCAACTGCCGCTGGCAATCCGACTGCGCCGGCTCCTCCGCCTCGGGCTACTGCCCCGGCCCCTCGCAAATGAAGTGCTGCTCGTCCAGTGCCACGGGATTCGGCGGCTACTCGACTCCCACCTACCCGGCCGTGGGGTCGTGCCAGCAGGTGTCGGTGACGGGGGCGCAAAAGGTTGTGGCCGCGTGGCCGGGAAGAGTCAGGCAGATTTACTGCATCCGTGACTGTGAAGCGGGCGCTACGTCTGATCATTGTACGGGGAAGGCTATTGATTTTATGTGTTCGGATGCTGGTGGGGTGAGTACACTCTTTCCTCTATTTGGCTGGGTGGCTGGCTGGCTGGCCGGCTGGGCTGTTTTCCGGTCTATTGGTATGGTTTTGTGGATTGGGGTTGGAAGCTGATGATTTCATGACGAGCAGGTTCCTACTATGTCCGGCCGCGAGATTGCTGAATGGGTTATGAATAACCGGAGTACCCTCAACCTCAAGTATGTCATTTGGGGCCAGAAGATCTGGAACCCGTCGATCGACTCGGTTAAGAGCTGGACTTCTTGGAGGACTATGGAGGATCGTGGGTCGATTACCCAGAACCATTGGTAAGTGATGTCTGAGCTTGATCCTGGGTTTTGATATGTATGCTGACCGGTCTTACTTAGGGACCACGTCCATGTGAGCTTCAACTAGGTGGTGTAACCTGAGGAAGGGTTTCACGGCATATAGTAGTAGTCCATCAGGTGCACGATGTAGGCTATTGGATGTCAGCAGTGATCTCGATCCCATCTATTCCCAAATTCAGAAGTTTTCTGTGCCTTGAACTTTTATGTCATTCATCATTACGTACTGTAGTAGGTATCGTTTAGAAAAAAGGGAAAACTCCGGCTATCCAAAGCCAACTTCATCTCATCATGCCCGTCTAGGCCCGTTACTCATCCGCGACCACCACCCCGGTATTCCTTACCGCGCTCTTCAAAGCAGTCGCCACATCAACATGGAAGAACGGCCTATTGATCCCAAACACCGGCACCAGCTTCTTCCCCCCGGCGCCCCTCGCCAACGCACCAGCGCCAGCACTGCTCGCAGTCGGCACCGCCGAGATATCTTCCCCATTAGCATTACCCTTCTCCACATCACCACCAGCAGCACCGCCCTCACCCTCAGGCCTCTTCTCGTCCGTACTGCTCGAACCACTTGTTCCTACGGCCACCGCCTCGATATCACTCGCCGAAGCGCTAGGGCCAACGGCAATCAACGGGCCCTGATCCACCTCCTGAACATCGCTCTTGTAGTTCTCCCTCTGCACTCTCGGCGTCCTCGACGAGTCGACACCGAACCCAGACGCCACCAGGGCGCGCTTCGTCCACCGGTTGGACACGCCGGCGAAGTGCCACTCGACCTTATCCGGGTGCGCGTAGCGGTCGAACTGGTTGCGCAGGTCTTGCAGCGCTTGGGCGGCGGTCACGTCGATGCAGTTGACGGCGGAGAAGTCGAGGATGATGGCGCGCAGGGCCGGGCGGGCGACGAGCTCGTCGGTTAGGAAGGCTTGGCCGCGGCGGGGGCCGGGGTCGTTCCATGGTCGGTCCTGTTGAGATTCTTCTGTTAGTTCTGGTGTCCTGGGAGAGGGGTGGAGGGGCTAGGATAAAGAGAAGAGATCACGTACGCCAAGCTTCTCGAACTTGTTCAACTCCGTCCGGCGAGTATGCTTGAAGACGTGGATGGTCAAGTTGTCGAGGTGTGTTGCCGAGTTGACATAGTTCAGGCCCTCGCCGAAGCGGTACACGAAGATACCAGGCCAGGGAGTCGAGATCTGCAGCTCGGGGTTCGAGAGGTCGTCCCTGTCGAGCGACAGGAAGGCAGTGTGGTGCTCCGACTTTTGCAGGAGACTCTGCGTGAGTCCGGCGTCCTTGCCGCCGCGCACCAACTCGCGGGGTGCCGTGTAGATCTCGGTCTGGCCGAGGAACTTGCCGGGGCTCTTGGCGATGCGCCACAGCAGAACGGCACCGGAGGCGGCGACCGTCACGTAGATGCCGTTCTCGATCGAGGTGAAGATGGAGACGAACACGCCGACGAAGAAGATGATCACCTCGAGCGGCGAGGTCAGCCAGAATTTGTACACCTCCCTCGGAGGGGTGATCAGGTCGCCGACGGCGTGGATGATCATGGCGGCGAGGGCGCTGTTGGGGATGTAGAAGAAGACGGAGGTGAGAGCATAGAGGGCGAGCAGGACGAGGACGGCGGTGAAGATGCCGGCGAGAGGCGTGCGGACACCGGCTTTGGCCTTGATGGCCGTTCTGGAGAAAGACCCGGTAGCGGGGTAGCCGCCGAGGAAAGGACCGAGAAGGTTGGTGAAGCCGATGGCGACGAGTTCCTGAGATGGGTTGATGATGTAGTTGTTGACGCGACCAAACGACTTGGAGATGGCAATGTGCTCGATCAGCAGAACGAGAATGGTAGTCGGAATGTCGCCACTGATGGCAGAGAGCATTTCGTTATCAAGACGGGGAGCTCCTTTGTGTTGGAAGCCTGTCGTAATAATCCGATTCGTAAGTTACGGTTTCAAAAGGGGTGTGTACAGTTGGAAAAGGGGGTGCAAACTTACCACTTGGGACATGTCCAAGGATCTTGAAATGGGCCTTCTTCGGATCCTTCACGTGTCGGTTGACAAGCCAGCTGACCAGAATGTAGAGAATGATAATAAAGACCATGCGAAGCGTGGAGACGAAGAACCAAGTCCTCTGCTGACGGGGGTACCTCTTCCCCATTTGGGTGCAGAACCAACGGATAAAGTACAGCCCAAATAGTGCGGTCAAGCCCATGGCGGCATCCAGATGTGTATTGGGAAGCCCCTTTAGCGTATTGATGATGACCTTGTAGGTCTCCTCGCGGGAGTTGATATTGGGAATGCCCATGAGTGTCGATACCTGTCCTGAGGCAATGGAAATTGCTGACCCGGTCATGAAAGCCGAGATGGCCACAATGGGGATGAACTCGACGATGAACCCAAATCTGATGAGCCCAAGGAAGAGTAGCACCGCTCCACATATAAAGGCCAGTGTTCGTGCAATATCGCCGGCGTCAAAGTCAGGATGATCCTTTTGGACGTTTTCGATGATGTTTCCAACAATGGTGGACCTGTGGTGGTGTTACGTTAGCAAGGCTTTGATACCAGTCGTGCCATGGGAGCCATACATCACAGCGACTGCACCTATTGTGATGTCTTTAGACGTAGCAAAAGCCCAGCTGCAGCAATCGCGGTCAGCTTTCATCCATGTAGAGTTCCTGATGCAAAGCCCAGTGAAAACTCACTATAACAGAAAACCGACGAAAGAAGTGTAAAGGCCAAACTCAGGGTCAAGATTGGCAAGTTTTGCATAAGCCATGCCTTGCTGTTACTCTCGTATCTCATCAGTGTCTCTTCAGAAGCCGAGTGTCTTTGGACACCATCGAATTGTTGTACTGACCGGCACCACGACAAAGCCAACCGTGACTCCCGCAATGAAATCACCCAACAGCCATGTCAAGTTGTAGTGGAAGATCCAGTTGACAAACGGAAACAATTCCCTGAGGTAGTTGAGAGTGCCCTGGACGGTGGGACGGATCTCGTTGAGGAAGTCCCGGGTGGTTGGTTCCGACTCGACAACGGAGCCATCGTCGTAGTATGCTGTGTCGTCGAGTTTTTCGTCGGCAGGAATTCCGAGGAACTTCTTGATGCGGTCTCCCGCTGTGCTTGTTGAAGCCATCTGAGTGTCAATGGAGTGTCACGGACTCTCCAACCGTTCGGGTATGACAATCGATGTAGAATGTAGCAGGGCCGGGACTGTGAGAGCAATCAAGCTGAGACCCTGCAAACAAGAAGGACTGGTTATATATGAACAAAGATGCGGTAGCTTCCGTTACCTTCCCGAATTGGAGGTGACAATGAACGGCATTACCGAACATGGGGGTCTCCTCGTTTCTGGGCCAGCCTACATAGTCGTGGGGAGACATCGAGCATGTTGCTTCTTTTTTCCCCCCCAATTCTCTTGTGACTGGCACTCTAGCTGGATCCCAGATCCTATCGTTCGGTAGAGGTAGCACATACGCAGTGAGACTCGGATGCTACAGCACAGAGGTATGTATCCCTGCCATGTGGTACCAGTCGTTCAGTTCCTACACATGGCTTTTGGGCCCTTGACCATTGGTGCCGTCCCGGACTGCAAGTCTATGGCTCCATGCATCCCATCCCATCCATTTCCCTCCGTGGTATCACTGCTGATCTTTGACCGGGAGTGGTATGCAGTTGCAGAGTCCGCACCCGGGGAACCCCTTCACGCCGCGTACTCACATGCGGCACAGAGACCTGAATCGGGGGTTCGTCCCGTCCGTGGCATGTTATACAGGTGGATATCTTGATGGAAGTGGGAAGCCCGCTCCGGGTTCGGGGACCTCGACATGGCCCAGCCCTGGGCAACAAGGGCCAAGAGGCTACAAAACGACGCCAATTCGCACGCCGAGTTGACGAGATCTCGCATCATCAAGCCACGGCTTCACTCCGCTGGCGAGAAGGCTGGAACATGATAGTTCGAGGAGCCAATGTGCTCAGCGTGCTCAACGGGGGACCCCTTTCCTCCGTGGCCAGAGACAACTACCGACAACGCACCGACTATCCAGCCGCAACATCTCATCCTCCTCCATTTTGATATCACTGGCAAACAGTGTCTTGCCTGCATGGCTTTTGGACTGAAACGTCATTCCCAAGCGAGGTTGCATGTCGGTGCCGCCGCCGTGCGCTGTGATTTTTGCCTTGTCATCGCCATGTCTCTTTTGCATGTATCTTCCACTTTTCGTGGTTGCGTTGCAGGGTGTCTCGCTTGTGGTTGCTCGTCTTTGTCTTGCCGTCGCTGTTCCTCCATGTCGTTGGGAGTTGTCGTTTCCAGTTTCCCCTCACCCGCAGAAAGCTGTGTCTGCTGCATTGTGAGTGGAAGGCTGCTAAAAGGGCCTAGAAGCCTCCGCGTCAGAAGGAGGCTAGCGGGCTTGGCCTCGGCCTATAAGAGGGTCCAGCCCGCCCACCTTTAGCATGACGACATCCCATGGGTTTCATGGCGCAATGCTCTCAACTCTCTGCCACCAAATCATTTTTGGCCCTTGAAGCTCTTCATTGTCAAATCGAGCTCTCCAGACAGCCAGACAAGCGAACAAAGAAACGAGCCGTACAGTACGACAAGGAAGCAAGCTTCTGATCCCCCCACTTCGACGGGTTACCATTACGAGCCACGCTTCTCTAGCTTCCCACATTCGAGCTTCCTCGCGGGCAAAGAGCTGCAAGACACGGATGGAGCTTCTCAGCTTTCCTCAGCTTCACGAGCAGACGGGTCCAGACCACACTATGGGGCAGAAGAGCCAAAGGTCCACGCAGACCACGTGTAAAAGGTGGACATTTTGGTGCACGCAAGCTACGTGCAATCGCATGGCATGATCAACGGGATCCCCAAATCCARAGATCCATCGAGACGAGACGGGTAACCCATTGCTGGGTTCGAAGGCGCGGGACAAGAAAATATCAATGGGTTGACGTCAAGATCTACGCCTGGGTAAATATGAAGGGTCGGCAGCGGCGCCGTCTAGCCCGGTGGTGTGGAACAAAGAGCGGAAAGGAGAGCACTTGGCGAGGGCAAGAAACACACTGCTGCTCGCAGCCTTACACCAATGTTCGTCTTGGATTCCCATCCCGATATGTTTAGCCACTCACACGAGCGATGACCGAATGCGGAAGCACACTGTCGTCAGGAAGTGAGTGCGATATGTACCGGTATCTCACTCGGGGGCAATAGCAGCAGTGGCGAGCACGGCGACGCGCTGAATAAGGGGAAGGAGATTCGGAGAAGAAGCGCTTGCTGGCCAGAGAACCAGACCGACGAGATCACGCCTTATCCCGAACGACATCATGATAGTCGGTGGCTTGACTACATGTCTGAGCTGGCTAGACGAGAAGATGAAGTCGACGTTCATCATTAAACCCCTCGGAGATTCCAATTTCACTGACAACGAAGTTATGCCCACCCTGTTTCCCTGGCCCAGCGCGGTCTGGACTGCTAATCGCTATCCTCCCCAGCCTCAGCTACACGCAGACCCCAACTATTAAGGCCATTCAGCTGTTATACACCACAGCGTAGGCAAGTTGATCTTGTGGTACCGTGCATATCATGCATGAAGCTATGAGGAAGATCACTCCGAACCAGCAACTTCTCCAACTCCTTCGGGCGAGCCCCTGAATTTCATTACCACACAATTATGCCCTTGAGACAGGGGATATTGTGGGGGTGGCTCTGTGCGGGCTGGCGGGTGCGAAGGTGAGGCAGCTTGCCCAAGAAAACTGGACGGCCCAGACAGTTGGATTCGCGATTTTCAGAGGATGCCGGTACGAGACACGACGTCAAGTGTCACTTCGAAGCGGCAACGCACGTTGCGAGATGATGCGGTAGTACAATGCCACTTGTACCGGGTAGCTGGTGAAGTTGATATGGAATTGCAGTCTGCGTCCCCGGACTACCCAATACGCGCCAAAGAGCCCTCTCAACAACGCCCATCACATCATTCGATCATCCACGAGTGTCAGCTATTATTCGCAAACAACTTCAACCTCCAAGATTTCCTTTACTTCATCCGTTGAGTACGACCCTCTCCAGCGGCGACTCGACACCGAAATTTTCCTGTTGCTTCTTCAGCTTTCTGAAGTACCACAGATACTCATCATCGGCTATACTCACCCGATGGTTCTTTGACGGCTCCTCTTTCCTCCTGTAAGCTCCAGCCGGCGGCCATTCCATCACCAACGTCTTCACTCCCGATGCACTTCAGTGCATCTTCCTGATCTCGCCTCAAAACACTCCGACTTGTCTCAATTATACATTTGGGCACACTCTACTTTTTGGAAACCCACAAACCATGCCCATTTTTTTGCTTGCTCAGGAAACACCACACAGCTAAACACGTTCATCACCCCATAGATAGGGAGACGCCCATAATCTTTACCGTACGGGTTCCCATCAATCAAAATAGTAAGAATCGGCCTTTTGGCAAGCGGCATATCCCCATAGGCCCCAACTCCAAGGATATTATCCTCGGGCCCTCTTGTCTCCAACTGGGACGGGTTCCACGGTCTCCAAGGAACAACAAGGACTGGGTCGCCGGCCGGTCTTTTCGTCATGGAGATGGAAAACCCGGTCAAGAGGTCGCGCGGAAGCTCTTGGTACATGCGCTTGCAAGCAAAGAGGATGCCTGGGAGCGGACCCTTCACGCCGTCCTTGAAAAGAGCCAGGCACGGCTCGCGGGCGTATCGGTAGTAGCCGATGGTGTCTTCGTGCGGCCGAATGGTGAGAGCGAGGCGGTAGATTGCGTCGCGGATCTCCGGGGGGAGCATGGTGAAGAATGGACTGGAGGATTGGGGAAGCATGGTGGCGGTCTCGTTCACCTCGTCTTTGGTCGTCATTGTGGACTAGAGGTAGGTAAGTGGGTTTGCTGGGTGCTAATCGTCAGCTCGTCCCAGTTTGTCTAGGTGATACACATCTCGAAGTTGATAAGTACATAGAATCTTGTCATTTGTCAATTGCTTCCCATGGTAATGGCGATAACGTTGGTCTGGGTACGTAAGTTGGTGTGAATATCGGAGTTCTGGGTACTGCACCACTAACTGAGTTAGCCATATACTGCTAGCAAATCTGTTAAGGATGATCGTCATTTATCGATCCTAGTAGATGACGGTCGTTGGTGTAAATCACGATAAGCCCTATCAGCAGAGAGGGGCAACCGTTACATATAAGTCAATGGATTGACAAAGAATGCTACCTCCAATGCCACTTTCTGCCAATCACGACGTCGCCGATAACGGTCAATAATGTTGAAGGTTAGGACAGCACCAACCAGAGGGGTGCCCTCTGAGATATTGTATGGGATTGTTGAGAGAAGCTGGTGACGTTTATCCAAACCAGATGCAAGCACATCAACGATGAAGATGGGAATTTGAAGAAGGAAGTCTTGTAATGCCTTCCTGTTGGCGATGAGCATCAAGAAGGCCACTTGCCTTGATTTCCACCCGAGGACTGGTTAGGCAACCATATTATCATCCTCTTGAAATCAAGGCAGTTAGCGTAAGTTGGTCGATCATATCAGCAGGCCATCTGCCTTCTCCAACAACCGCCAATAACGCCAACAACTCCCACCATAACCCGTGTCCAAGTCATCTCGAAGGATATAAACAAACCTTACAATTCCATGGATTTCACCAAACATCCAACTCGGAGGTTTTATTTCGAACATAGTTCCCAAGAATGAAGCATCCGGAGCGCAACAGCCGACACGAGGTCTCCGCTCCGTCTCCGTTCCCCCACATGCGGGGTTGCGACCCGCGGTCGGCCCCGATCCCGTTCGGGCCACAATATGCGGAGTTGTGGAGTACCTTTTGCGGGGACTTCTTTAACGGAGACCGCTGATCCCTATGAAGCATTTCGAAAGTCGAAATCGCAAAGCTGAAGTGAAACAACTGGAAATCGCGGTCAAACTGAAGTTCTGTACTTTTCACTTTTGCCATGTTCATGTTCTGGAGTCTGGACCTCAACACCAGTCTGACTACGGTACTTGGCGAGCTCTAGGGAACAGTCATGTCACAACATCCCGCGTGAAGTTGGAGTGCATAATGCATCCTCATCCTCCACGGAGTGGGAGCTGAAAAAGGTGCGCGGGATGTGGCATCGTTCACGTTCACGGGGGAGTACGTACCGCACTTGGTGCTGACTCTTGGCAAGCTCGCTTGCGGATTCAGTGGATTCAGTGAGGCTCACGCCAATAGGTAGATGGCGCGATCCATGGCATGGGCGGTGTAAGTTGTAGTGCACTAACATCTTACCACCCTAAGCTGGTGGAAAACTGGTAAGGCTCTCGCAAACCCGTTCTTGGTGTCATTGTTGACCCCCTTTGTCACCGACCCATTCTGGACCTCTTATACAACGCAAACGGCAACCTTGTCTTGGTTTTTTGGCAAGAAACACGGCGAGAGACAACCATGGAGCAATATGGGATTCCAACTGCTCTCGTATCGAGAAACGTCGGGTAATAAGACATAACGGCTGCCCTGCTGTTATCAGACACGGCCACTACCTATCGTAAAATACTGTGTAAGTGCCCCTGCCGCGAGTGCAGTGCAGATCGCGAGTGATAAGGAGAGTTCCCATGGTCGTGTCGTATACGGTATCTCCCAACGAACCGGATAAACGTTTCCTTTTGAAAAGAGATAAACAGTACGACCCTCCCCCGTTCACGGACATATTTTCGGACACATGTTGTGTGTCGATTGAAACCTTGCTTTGGGGAGCTGTTCCATCAGTCTTCAACCTCTCTTCGCTTTCCTTTCCAAAGTGTCACTGTCGTGCTTTGCCCTTTGGGAATGCAACTCTGGGAGTTCAACAACCGGGCAACCCCTGTCGACTGACCTTATCTTTCTCTCCCACGCCAATACGACATCCATCATATCTTCCTCTTTCCAACTTTCTCCTCCGCTGGGCGTGAAAACAGTCTTCGTGTCAGAACACCTCTTCACCTCATCTTATACCAGCACAAGACGACCACCACTACAACAACGGCCCCGGACCCGGACCCGTGCATACCGTACCTATCGGCGGCAAGCATCAGACGGGGATATCCCCAAAAACCCAAACCCAAAATGTCGCTCTCCCAAAAAGGGAGCGCCACCATCCACGAGGACCATGAAACCGCCATCCACTCCAAAGACGGCAGCGGCGACTTCTGCGCCATCGACCCTCACTCAGGCGTCAAGCGCGGTCTGAAGACTCGACACTTATCCATGATGGCCCTGGCCGGCATCATCGGCCCTGGTCTTCTCGTTGGATCCGGTGGTGCTCTGCATTCCGGCGGCCCTGCGTCGCTGCTCATCGGCTTTGGTGTTATTGGCCTCATTGCCTTTTCGATCATGCAGAGTCTGGGCGAGTTGACGACGCTGTACCCCAGTGGTGGCGCGTTTACGGAGCTTGGGGACAGGTTTATTGATAAGGCTTTTGGGGTGGCGGTAGGGTGGAATTATCTTATTAGTGAGTTTTTCCGTTGTTGTCCGGATGTGTGATTTTTCTCGCTGACTCGAGTGCAGTTTGGGTTTGTGTCCTGGCGAATGAGTATAATGTGATTTCGAGCGTCATGGTGAATTGGAGTGATAAGGTCCCGCTTTGGGGTTACTTTTTGATATTTTGGGTGAGTTTTATCTCTGTCAAGCAGGCGTACAGTGAGACCGAGTGTATGGGGGTTGCTAACACCGCAGACAGTTCGCATTCTTGGGCTTTCAACTCCTCGGTGTCGAGACGTTTGGTGAAGCCGAGTTCTGGCTGGCGCTCCTCAAGCTTATAGGCTTGGTAGCCTACTTCATCTTTAGCATTATGTTAGTTTCCAAACCTCCAACATCTTTCGATTTCTTACTTACATTGGAATAGTTACGTCTCAGGAGGTGTCAAAGGCGCCGACGCAATCGGCTTCAAGTACTGGCACGGCCCCGGCCCCTTCGCCGACGGCTTCCGCGGCGTCGCCTCCGTCTTCGTCTTCTGCTCCACCTTCTACGCGGGCGTCGAATCCGTCGCCGTAGCCGCCACCGAGACCAAAAACCCGGGTGTCGCCGTCCCGCACTCCATCCGCCAAGTATTCATCCGCATCGTCTTCGTCTACATGGGCTGCGCCTTCTTCTTCGGGTTGACCTGCCCCTCGAACGCCCCCGAGCTCGCCGGCGGTGCCAGCCATGCCCTCAAGTCGCCCATGACCGTCGCTCTCCAAAACGCCGGCTGGGCAAACGGCGTCCACCTGATCAACGCCTTCATCTTCGTCACCTGCTTGAGCGCCGTCAACAGCTCGATTTACATCGGCAGCCGCACCATCTTGTACATGGCGCAGGACGGGAAGGCGCCCAAGTTCCTCGGCTGGACGGATCGTCGTGGCGTCCCTGTTTATGCCATCATCTTCACCAATGCGTGCGGGGCCCTGTCGATGATGAACGTCAGCACGGGCGCAAGCAAGGCGTACGGGTACATTGTCAACCTGAGTGGTGTCTCGACCTTTTTGGTCTGGGGCGCGATCAGTCTGATTCACATCCGCTTCCGCGCCGCGTGGAAGGCGCAGGGACACAGCCCGGAGGAGCTGCCGTATAAGTCCTTGTGGTATCCGTGGAATGCGTACTTTGGCCTGATTGCCAATGTGTTCTTGGCTTTTGTACAGGGCTGGTCGACGCTGGCTCCGTTTGATGCGGGCAACTTCGTGGATGCGTACATCCTGTTGCCGTTGTTTCCTGTGATTTACTTTGTGTACAAGTTCACGTTCAAGACGCGACTGTGGAGGCCGCATGAGGTTGATCTTCAGGCGGGCAGGCGGCGGGATCTTGACGAGGCTAAGAAGGTGGAAAGGAGAGCGGATGGGAGGCCGCTACCGTGGTGGAGAACGATTTTTTCCAGTCTTTAACTGTCGTTGAGTCTTGTCAGTAAGCTCAGGTGTGAGAGGTACATACACAGTAGCACTCTCCTGGGATAATGTTAGTGTCTTTATCTGTTGCCATTTTTCACTTCTGTGTAAAACTTGATTGTACTTGTGAATGTGATAAGTGGCAAGGGATTCTTGATACTGATCACATAGGAGAAGGTAACTGGCGCCACGCAATTTAGAGTCCGCTCCTAAAAATCCGAAGCACATTCGATTTGTTATGACCTCAAGCGAAAACAAAAACCACTCACGAATATTGCGGCGCCGGCATAGTTATAGCGCCCCTTTGCTGTGAGAAACGAGCCCACTCCATTTCACTTCTCGTAAGGGGCGGAACTCCGACACTGATTCTCAAGTCAGAATCCGAACGTACGACAAACAACTGCTTGAATGCAAAGTAAATGGCTGCAGTGGAGACAGTCGTATTGTGGACTAGAACTGGGGGAGCTGAATCTTATGTTTGTGGTTCGTTTGCCTGTTAACATATCATCCCTAGACCCTCAATACTCCTTCCAGTAGCGGGATGTGGAATCGCGGCTTGGCCAATCCATCAAGGAAAATCCTGTCTTTTTTCTCTGCTTGGCCATATAATCCTTGTAACTGGGTTTCATGCAGTCATCTACGACCTCTTGGATACCATCATGAATGCTTCGGTTGAGTTTTCGGAACTTCTTTTGCGGACAGCATGACGGCACGGTCTTGGAGGATGGTTGATGGGTACCAGCAACATTTTTCATCATGGAAAATATCCAGGATGCCAAGCTGACAACACTATCCTTGATCTGAGTAGGAGATCGAGGAAGTATGCCACCTCTGGTTTGTATCATCTGTCGATAGATACTGCCTATGACTGAGTCATCACAGGTTCTTGGACTCTCCAGAGTACAAACGGGATGCTCACTCATTCGAGCATCCAGAATCTTGTGGACTGGTGAGATTAGCTGTTCAATCAAATCCAATCGAATCTCAGAGATTGTGCCTAAAGACTGCAAGTTAGTATCTACGTTTTGGTTGCTTCACCTATTTGATGGTAACTCTGACTCGGAACATACCAAGTAAAGTCTGCGGACCTAAAAATTCTTCTTCGTCGAGAACGATTGTTCCAGCAAAAATCAAGTGGTCGTTCGAGTCAATTTCCGTATTTACGGCGATCTGTTCCAGCCTGAAGGCAAAGAGCTTTTCGTCGCCTGCCTCCCATGCGATATACAAGGACTTAACGACATGGGCCCCGTCACCATCGGCGTGAGCCAAATGCAGCCACTGCGTACACCAAGGCCTCGTAATGCCGGTGATGTCGTATTTGTTGGCCATAACAAAAATCTTATGGATGGTTTGAAGGCACAGAAAGGACGAGACTGCATCAAATTTGCCGTGAATAATAGAGAGAATGATCTCTAACGGGTAGACAGGGTCGTCGGGAAGTTCAACAACCCATGTCTCACTGTTCGCCGGCTTGGACTCCTTCCAAGGACCAAACAACATGCGCTTCCAGACTGGCGAGTGGCGACGAAGGGTCTGAGAGCAGACGCGGAACCTCCTGCGGTCGGAAGGATCTGCTGTTCCATCCAAGAAGAGATCGCCCTCAGGATCAATATTGATCGTTATTAGCGCGGCCATGCCTTCGAGTATTGATCGTAAGGCCTGTTGCTCAAAGTGATGGGCGTGCCGGTTGAGAGAGAGTTGAAGCCGACTGGGTCATTGCCGACCTCACGCGTTCGACTGAGGTGCTGCTCGTCCTTGGGTCGCTTCTGAACAGCGAGTCGCTGGTTGTCGTACCGAAACACCGACCAAAATTTGTCGTGGTTGTCCGCGCCTTCGAAAAGAATGCGCGAGGTCGGGTTCGCACAGAGGGAAGAGAAAAGTTGGGGATCTGGCACTTAAATGGGGGCAATGTGGCGGGGGAAAAAACGACGGAAGGCACACTTCACTTGACGTCTGGTGGGGCGCCTGTCCAGTGTTTACCATTCACTCATACCGGCTTGCAAGGCGGCAGGCACGGTAGCTGTACTGGACTTGCCGGTTTCAAGTGGAAAGTTCTACCCATATTATGCGATATTACGGCACTCTCCTGGACCGCCCACGTCATCGAATTCGAGAAGGCCAGAAACTGATGCCTGGCTACATCGAGACCCGACTCTTACCGGCTTCAGTTTCATTACTGCAAAAGCAGACACAGGTCGCCCACTTGTCCAAACTCACAAAGGTTCAGATAAAACGGCTATGCCTCCAGACACTGAGTGGTTAGCAGGTAGAGGCAACCATGGTCGTTGATCTACCCGAGAGACCATATGACGGAGGTAGGTCTTCACCAGGACAGTAACTGAATTCAAATATGGTACCGGTATGCCATGGACCAGCAGTTTCTGGAGGTATGCCCAAACGGCATGGCAGCGATGTTTGATCCATATGGCTCCAGGGGATTCACAGCAAGAGAAAAAGCTCGAAAGAATGTCGCGTGTATTATTGTGAAAGAGAGCACGGCAAGTTGCCGAGCTTGAATTGATTTCAAGAAGAAAAGATGAAGCAGCTTTCGGCCAAACGAAATATACTTGCCTCACGCATATGCCTCCCAGCTAGAAACCCAGGAAGCAATGATGAGCAGAAGCAGAAAAGACCGCGGGCCTGACCGGGTTTTGACAACATGCCAGGTAAAGATAGACGAACATTCCCGGTAAACATCCAGTCCTGTAGATATGTAAGCTCTCCCTGCCATATGGGTGGTAGACTTAAACAAGACACAATATCTCCCTAGACACTCAGCAGCATGGGGCCTCATGTCCACCTAACTAAACATATTATCAGCTTGAGGTGTTGTGGGCAACGGTAAACACATAAAAATCGCAACGACGTGTCGAACCTAGACCATATGGGTCATTTAGGGGTTTTCTTAAAGCATTCCGATGTGTCCTTAGTGTTCTTTGGAATGTTAGCCTGAAAGGTCCACCATTCACATGCTTTGCTTCGCAGCTTTTTGTAGGATATATCCTTTTCCATATGTAGGTTTCGAAAGCGACAAAATAACTTGAAGACGTTGAGCTGATCACGAAAGGCGGCATTTCATGTCTTTTAGCAAAGATGACGATATGCTGTGAGATATATGGTTGTAGTCTATCCTGAACTCTAGGGAAATCGCACGAGACGTGATACCAGCTGGATCCCACATCATGCGCTTCTCTAACGATGTGCACTTAATGCTTCATATTCAAACACCCTCAATAAAACTTCCAGTAACCGCGTAATCCACTTCTGTCCTGCTTGTCTGCCATCACCAGCCCTGTCTTCTCTCTTTGTTTAGTCATGTATTCCTTATGAGATGGCTTTATGGAGCTAGCCACTAGTGTTGGGATACTCTTGTGGATCGTCTTGTTGAGTTTAGAGAATCTTGCTCGCGGATAGCATTTCAAGGCACCTTTTTCGACCGCTTGAGTGTGTAGAGTGGGTACAGTGGCCATCAATTTAAACAGCCAACCGGCCACCTCTACAACACTACTTTTAATGTCAGAGGCAGACCTGGGGGAAAGGCTACTTCTACCTCGCATTATATCCCGATGAATATAACCGATGACTGCGGCATCACAGACAGATTTCCCGGGCCAATCGCTCGAAGAACAATAGTACTCATCCTTCACCCGGGAATCCAGCTCCTCGTGAATGGAGGTAACAAGGTTGGTAAGTAAGGTCTCCCGGATTGAAGATATGATATCTAACAAATGTCAACATTAGCTTCTCTGTTTGCGTATTCAGGATTGGGAATCTCAGAAAAAAACCCACCTAGTGCATCTTGCGGACCTAGATGATCCTCGTCTTCGAGGATGGCATCCTTTTCGTTTGGTACTAATGCGCTGTATTTCAAGCGACCTTTGTCGTTGCCTTCGGCACCTAAGGATATTTCTTCGAGCCTCAAGGCGAAGAGGTGCTCGTCGCCTAAATCCCAAGCGACAAACAAAGACCGCAGGATGTCGTCGGTATCAAGGTTGGATTTTCTAGCAGCCTGTATCCACTGCGCACACCAGGGCCTTAAAATACCAGTCATGTCGTATTTGTTGGTGAGGGCTAAAAGATCACGGAGATCCTCGAGGCCAAGGGTCTTCGGGACGCGTTCGAATATTCCGTGTATAATGTCGAGGATAATTTCCATGGGGTAAGCAGGGTCTTCGGGAAGCTCAATAACCCAATTCTCCCCGTCGGCCGGCTTCGACTCCATCCAAGAGGGACCGAACAACATCGCCTTCCACACCGGCGAATGCCGACGAAGCGTGGCGGAACAGACGCGAAAGGCACATCGCTCATTATCACGAGGTGCTACATTCACCGTGAGATCTCCGTCAGGGTCGAGTTTGACAATCTTCGTTGGTCGCATTGGCTGCTCATCAGCGTCTCCCACTTCCGTGGGCGTCGATGACGCTCCATCTGCCACTGCGCGGGCACGTTTCCGTGAAGGCATACCTTTAGTACGCCACCTGCGGGCCGGAGCTGTCAGTGGTCTGGATGACTCTCTCCGATTACGATGTGTTAATAATGTGAAATACCCACGTGAAAGTTTGCAGCTTTTGCAGGGGGGAAAAGGAAAAAAGGATGAAGAGAAAAACTGACGTTCTCGAGACACTTTGGAGGAAAGACACCCTACGCTGGATGTTAAGATACACGAGCAAATGCGGGGAAGGTGGATACAGTAATGTCCCCTGTTAATGCAACTAATTCCGGCACTATTTGGTGGGGCGGCTTCGGCGTTCTTGCATTAAGAGGGGCTTTTGCATTAAGGGGCGCCTCACTTCCATACAACACTGGGAATTCGGGCCACAGATATCTTTGCATCTAGGGGGTCAGTGTGTATGTGTTTGCAAACGGGGGGCTTTGCATTAATAGGGAACGATACTGTACCACGAGAGTTACATCGTATGTAAATGGTTACGTTGTGACAGGTATTTGAGCGGCTCTTTTGAAAAGAAGTTACTGAAATCTGACAGCGGCAGCGTAACGATTACCCAGAAAGCATATGTATTGACTCAAAAAACACCTGACCTTCCGGCATGATGATGATCGCGCCTTCTTTTGTTTTCGCTGCCACTCTGACTTGACTCCCATGAAGCGTCGTTCTTCCCTGAATTGCTGATTCAAAAAAAAGATGCGCTTGACAGAGACCTCAAGTGTGAAAAAAAAAAAAAGTTAGGCCAAGGAGGCCGTTAACCTGACTTCCAATTTCCAAACCCCCAAAACGGNTGAAGCGTGGTTCTTCCCTGAATTGCTGATTAAAAAAAAAGATGCGCTTGACAGAGACCTCAAGTGTGAAAAAAAAAAAAGTTAGGCCAAGGAGGACCATAACCTGACTTCCAAACTCCAAAGCCCACAAAATGAGCCATGGGACCTCTGAAGGGAATATGTTCGCGATGCGTGATCTGAAGTAGAGGCTTGTTGGTATTCTGTATATCTTTCAAGCAACTGCAACTGTGGTTTCAGGTCCCATCACTTTTATTACTTGCTTTGTCCCCTTCGGAAGAAAGCCGAACAAGTCATGCCTCCGCCTCCTATCGTGGCTTCAAGTCGACTTCCAGTAGCCCTGCGTGGCTTTTGTTCCTGGCTGACTTGCCACACCAGTCTTTGATCTCTGCGAAGCCATGTATTCCTTATGGCTAGGCTTTAAGGCTTTCTGGACAATCTCGGGGATGCTGTCTTGCAGCGTTATGTTGTGCTTGCTGTACTTGTCTTTCAAGGAGCACTGTTGATATCCACTATGGTGAGGGGTCTGAATTTCGGCCATTAGGGGAAACAACCACGACGCCAGCTGCACAACGCTCTCGGTTGTATAGGAGCTATCCTTCGGAAGTATGCTACCTTTTTGCTTTATCATACCGCGATAAATGCTGCCTAGAACCGCAGCATCACACAAGCTTCGATCGCGACTGTTGCCAACAGTGCAACAAGGAGTGCTTTTTACTCGGGCTTCTAGATCTGCAGTGAGGGGTGCGATCATTTTTTCGATAACCGCTTTACGTATYTCGCATATCATATCTATGAGCACGTCAGCAATGGATTCGATGTGATTTAATAACTTCATACATGAGTAGACGCACCTAGAATATCCGACGGACCAAGATAATCCTCAGCTTCGAGGTTGATAGTACTAAAATCTTTGAAAACTAGAACACCTCCTTCGATCTCGGTTTTCATGGCGACCTCTGCGAGTCTGGATGTAAACAGACTTTCGTTCCCTAGTTCCCACGCGATATACATGGATCGAAGTAGGTGATGCGCCGCAAGGGTCTGTTCGGCCGGCAGGACCCACTGTGCACACCAAGGCTTCACGATGCGGGTTATGTCGTATTTATTAAGGAGGATGAGAAGTCTGAACAAACTGTCGACGGGAAGATGTTCCGGGACCCGGTCGACTAATCCATGTAAAATGTAAAGCGCAGTCTGCATTTCGAAGGCTGGATCCTCAGGAAGCTCGACCACCCATTCGCCGTCGTTTCCTGGCTTTGATTCCTTCCAGGGACCAAACAACATCGCCTTCCACACTGCCGAGTGGCGACGGAGCGTAGCTGAACACACACGATATCTCCAACGCGCTTCATGGTCCGGTTTCGTACCAAGCAGCAGATCTCCATCTGGATCAATGTCGTTGACCTTATATGGTAGCGTGGTTGGATCAATCGTAGTACTCATGTTTTTGAGCGTCGGTGGTTTGGCGTCCGATGCCGTCGTAGCAGAAACGTCCGGTCAGGAAATCTGCCGTGGCCACAGCCCGTGTCGTTCTTGCCGCTCGTTTCTGAGAGGGAGTAGCAGCTTCTAGTAGGCCACTGACGGTCGCAGCCGGAGTTGTCGTGATCAGGATTATGCTCGAATCGCCTAATACCTCTATCGTAGGTCTCACGCCAAACGGACATGAAGATGCTGAGGCGGTTGTGTCTCAATCGACACAGCGCAGAAGGCAGTCGTAGTTGCTCTACGCAAAGAATAGATTAAAGCGTGTTTATGTGGGAGTCTTTGAAGGAAGTCACTTGAGGAAAGACGGATCCACACGGCGTGTTGGAAAATGCGGGGGCAATGGATACCATGTTACATTCAGTCGGTTTCGTAACAGGTATTGTACTGTTTATTACAGACGTTGGGCAAGCGTCAAGAACACCAGCATCTCATCCAGGCAATCGGGGCTCCTTCAATCATTACAAATTATCCACAGATAATGGCTATCACATTTCAACTTCCATTCAGAAGAATAGAATATTCGAATCCGCACCACAACTAAGGTCAGATGATTGATGAAGCTCAGACATACACGCCTGAAGTCACCCGAAGAATGTCTACTCAGTTTCCGATTTCCAAAATATCTCGGAAGACTCCACGAGCATATAAGCTCGTAACCCTACTGCGTGTGATTGTGCGGAGTTCGAAGATATCTAATGTCAGTTCTACGACCATTGGCATCACCAACCTGTACGCAGCTGGTTCAAGATGTTGGCAACGCCAGAATGATGTGGTGCTTGTAACTCGAGATATGCTTGAAAGAAACACGTCCTTGATCGCCCCAGAACTTAGTTACCCTCCTCCAGTCTCGCAAGCCATAGGAGTAAGATACATTAAGGTAGGTGAGGGGAAGTTAGGTTGTTACCATGAGCTGGATGCCTCATATTGATATCTCCGGGGCTCTACGAGAATTTGGAATCCCGCCTGTGTGGTTCACTTCCCGGGAAAGCACGAGGCGCTCTCGAGGCGCTACAATCAGTGACAGGGGTACCCGCTGTCCGGTGCTATCTGCAAGAGGCCCAGCTGCAAACAACATGGCAGTGGCGAGGTCCAAACGCTACGATTTCTTCATACGATTGAGTGCCAAGGATGTCGTGTCGTTTGCAATTGAGAAACCCCGCATGACACGACAATTGCATATCTTTGACATGGCTGTATTTTTCTGCATTTGAAGTATTAACAACACGAACTTCACTTTTCGTAGGTGTTTTCCCTTCCTCTTGAACCCATGGATCTTTTTGGAATTCGTTCCCGTCTTCTATCTCTTTTGCCATTTCATCTTGTTCCTTCCACGGACACTTAAAGTTTTTGGACGCTTCTACATCGCACTTCATAGCCAAGGAAGCCCCGACATTCTCGAACATGGATTCGGCCCAGACCCCGGAGACGCCGTCGMCGACGTCGGCACCAGAGTACAAGACCGTCGTCATTGATCCGGATGGCGACCTCTCTCTGCAGGTGTCCACGGATGACGCTTCGAAGGTCTGGACATTCCGAGTCTGCTCCGCTGCACTCCGCCGCCGTTCGCGAGTATGGAAGCAGATGTTATTTGGACCTTGGAAGGAAGCGAAGCCGGCCAGCAGTGATGAGGACTGGATTGTCGAGTTGTTCGATGATTGTCCTCAGGCGATGCAGCTGATCCTCCACATCGTACACGGGAACTTCGATATGGTCCCGCCCCTCTTGCTTTCCCTCCACCAGCTTCACAACTTGCTCGTGGTCGCCAAAAAATATGATATTGTCAATATCATCAAGCCATGGTGCCAGAAATGGTCATCTATAGCGCAAGCATTCGTTCTGAATGCGGAAAACATAGTCATGTCTTTTTTTGTCGCATGGGAGCTGGGGGATGAGAGTCTTTTCGTTCGACGGCTTCAAGACATTGCTGTGCACAGTGCCATCGACGAAAAGGGCCGCCTGGTACTAAAGAAGGATGGCGGAGCTATGTTTGGACGCAGACTAACAGAGGTTGTCCTCGAAGATGTGGAACACCTTGGCCCACAAGATATACTAGGTTAGTTGTGCCTACACCGACTCATCCTCAATTCATATCTAACATTGGCTACAGAGACGATCTCTCAGATTCGTACGAAGCTTATAACAAGTATCGTCGAGCCTGTGCACGACGACCTTGAGGCACGCCTGGAAGATTTACCCGCTTGTAGTTTCAAGCCGTCATCGGACATGCCAGACCAACTTGCAGGTTCAGCTCGACTATGCGATGCCGCCATCCTGGGTGGTATTCATTCAGGGATGCTGAAAGGGAGAGGCTATCTGCTCCCTAAACAAGACACTGCCATCCTTGACAGCGTGGTTAGTCTTGGGACTTGGCTTTTTCCTGTCTTGACCGAGGTCGAGACCCTAAAAGAACACGGCAAGACGTGCTCGATTACAACGAAGTACATCGATAGGAGAAAAGCCATTCACGGTAGCATCCCTGGTGTGATTCAACGTCACATGGATATGAAGCCGTCTTACAAGAGCTGTATGGAAAAGGCCAGGGCCAAAACCGGCTTTGTCAGGATCGAGACGGATACATATACTTATGCATATTGGCCTGGTTGTCACAATACCTTGGTTAGCCCTCCCACGCCGTCAATATTCACGACGGCGATTCGCTCCCCCGCGCCTGCCACGGTTACCTCGTCTACCACGTCCACCACGTCTACTCCGTCTTTATTCACGTCTACTCCGTCTTTATTCACGCCTACTCCGTCTTTATTCACGCCTACTCCGTCGTCATTCGGGACCTCGAGGCCTAACTGATCCCCGCCCTAGTCRGTCAATAAAAACACTGGGGTATTAGCGCTTCCTCCATTCATAACCTTTGCTATCCCATGTGGTATGGAAGCGCTCTTCACAATTGGGACCAAAAAGATGTTTATCGCAGCATTACTACAGTGCATACCATTTCGGACATATCATATAGCACCTGTTGTAGGCCTCAGCGGAGTACATTTCTGCTCCTTTTAAGTTTTGTTCATGCCGACCGTCATTATTTAACCCCTTCCGTCCCTCCTTCCCGAAGACTTGTAGGCCTCCTGTTTGTGTGCCACTTCAACCTTCAGTCGCTCACGACTTGGTTTGTAGTCTTTGCCTCAGATTATTGTAGCATTGCCAGCATTTCTCTCCAACCTCGTGCGTCTTCGTAATACTAATGCTCGGGGGCCTGACATCATATGCATGACTTTTGTGCAATTTTCTTGCTCCTCACAACCAAGCACATTACCAGTTCTTCGGCCTGCCCCAATATTTTTGCTTCCCAACTGGTGTGGAAATTCAAGAATGTAAGAACGTTTGGTGTCTTCGTCTCCTCCCACTAGCTTCGCCTATCCACCATCTTCATCCCCGGACTTGGTCATTTCCTTCGGGACTTTGGCATTTCCATCATCATCCGCGGTCATCTCTTTGCGAGATTGATTACCATTCTGGTCGCCGCCATTTTGCTCCTCATGCATCTCGGCCAAAATCACCATCAACCCGGTCGCGCTGGTTGTTTCTCTGAAGCTGGCAACGCACTGACATTCAAGTTGCCCGCGCATCTGTAATAAGATTGTATTAAGATTGATGGGCCGGAAATTACAGGTATCATACGTAACATTACTCTTGCGTGGTGCCTGCCGCCCCTTTAAGTGACAAATCCCCTTCACAATACACTCTGTTTGTATTATTTATGGTTTGGGAACGTAGTCAATTACGCATTACTGCGAATACTCGCTTCGACCCGGATAGGTAGCATATGAACCTTCATTCTTTCTCGTAACCTGCTACATATTACCTCACATAATACGACAACCTTCCCTTTCCTTGCATCGCGCTTCCTGCTCGGAATGGATTGCATGGCCACGTTTGTTTAACGTCATAAATTCCTGGTGTGTAGAAGTATGACTGCCGCCCGGCAAGGGCTCGGGCACTGCACTCTTGCCTTGCCCTACTGTAGGGTTCCAGTGGGAAGGGCACTGAAGTTCTGTTTGCACATGTCTCAAAAACAACAATGTTACAACGGACCTCTCCCGCTACAATTCAACCAAGTTCTCCATAACCTTCTTTTTCCGAGAACTTGCAAGCTTACTAGGAAGCTCTCCCCTCAGCCTCTCTCAAGTTCAGAGGCAGGCACTGGCGTCAATTGCTCACCGTCCCCGGGCCGGAGCAAGACCTCGGGTACCTAATCCAATTCTCCGTTTCTCCCTCCCTCCTCTTGGCAGCTCTGATACTACAATTTCGTCTGTCGAAGGGTATCAGCCCCCGATCATGCCTCCTGTCACAAGGGCGACTTCCACGACCCAATCAGGTAATGCGAGCGAGGCTGCTGTTAAGGCCGAGTCGCCACCCGCCGACCCCAAACCGCCCAAGGTTGTTGACGTTGACCCCGACGGCGATCTCTTCCTGGACGTCGCACCGCACAATGCTACACCTGTCCGCTTTCGCGTCTGTTCCGGCGCGCTTCGTCGTCAATCTCCGGTATGGAAAACGATGCTTTCTGGTCCCTGGTTGGAATCAAAGCCGACCAACGGCGAGGACTGGATCATTCAACTTCCAGAGGATCCTGCCTATCCGATGTTGATCATTCTCAACATAATCCATGGGAGATTTTACAAGCTTCCCCAGAATATTCGACTCCCAGATCTCGGTGATATCTTGGTCCTGATCAACAAGTACGATATGACCAGTATCGTGAGGCCTTGGTGTGCCCAATGGATAGCGGTCGCCAGGGGTTCGCCCATCAACAAGCTTTCGACCAGCAGCAGGCTTTCGACCCCTGATATGGTTAAGTCCTTGTACGTGGCATGGGAATTGGGCGACGAAAAGCTCTTCGCTCTAAGATTGGAGGACCTTGCCTTACGGAGTAGAATGGATAAAGAGGGCCGCTTAAGTTACGCTGCGTTGGTGCCGACCCATAGCAATAAGTCAGCCATTCTCAATGACGAGAACCATTTAGGACCACAAGATGCACTAGGTACGTTGGGTCTGAGAAAACTACAGTTGAATGGTCAATGGATTCGCAGGACGTTTATACTAACATCCCATAGACACAATACGTGCAATCCGGAAGGCACTGCTTGAAAGGCTCATTGCACCCGTCCATAAAGATCTGGACGCCCGGATGAAGGCAGAACCTTGCTGCAAAGTTGGCGACACGGGCTACGCGAGAATGCTCTGCGATGCCGCCGCCATAGGCGGTATGTATCGGCATATGCTAACAACTAGAGGTGGCATTCTCACCAAGCCTGCCGCTGATATTGAGGACAGCGTTGTAGAGCTAGCATCTTGGCTGTTTCCCATGATGTCCAAGATTCCGACTGTGCACGGCGACGAACGCTCAAGGAACTCGTTCAAAGCAAATGATTGGGAATGCTTTCCCGCGCCCAAGTACGAGAAGCTCTGCAGTAAAATCCAACAGGATATCCCAACGGTTGTGGCTGGCTTAATCAAGCCGAGTCACAAGGAATACATGGCGGCTCAAAGAGCAAAGTCCGGGTTGGTCATGCGAGACAGAATACCTCTGTGTCGCTACTGGTCCTGGACCTCTTCTTGAGGTTCGGCAATTCGAACCACCCCCGCGAATGCTTGGAAGGGTACATGAGATGTGATCCAGCCAGTGCCCGTGGGGTGGGTTGGTGGTTCACTTTTGTTTCCAAACCCACTACCTTGCGGATAGTGTGAAAACAGGCAAGTGATATCCGAAACTCGAGGAACAGAACAGTATTGTACGATGCTTCCTAGCAAGAATATTGACGTTTTTCCCTCTTTCTTTTTCTCTCTCTCTTTTACCTTTTTTTTTTTTTTTT
>RANZ01000214.1:0-55763 GCA_009805285.1 Neurospora terricola FGSC 1889 | reverse complement strand
GGCGGTTATAATAATTATAGTAGTAGTAATTATCGTTAAAATATAAATACTCTTCCGGACAAAATTTTATCTTTCCTATATATAATTAAATTTATTTAAATAGAGMGTCTTCTTTCTGGTATAGTGAGAAATACTATAATTYATWATRAATTATAGTAAATCTACCTTACTAAACTAACTATAATATAGTTAGGGTTATCCTCTCTTAAGGATAGCTTTATATTATAATAGTATAAGAGGACTCGTCCCACTATCACCTTCGGCGTCAACTCTAATTAGAAATCAATTATCTACCTACTGTATTTTATACAATCACTTATAATTACTATATAAAGTTCTAAGTAGAGGCTCCTGGCAATATTAACAGTCGTCGTCAGTCCTACTATTACCACTTACGCATCATCTCATCGCGTAACAGGAAGGATTTACACGCAATATTGGGAATTATTGCGTAAGGCTATATTGTATGTAAATAAAAAGTAGTAAAAAGGATGCTGTAAAAGGAAAGGGACGGCTAGAAGSCAGCCCAGCTAATCTGGGCTGCCTTGGCTAGTCTAAGCTATAATACAGGGATGCTAGTAATGGCTGTAAATCTAGCCATTCTAGTATCAACTATTATAATTAGAATATTATTTTATTTAGTAGATTAAAACTTTTTATACAATTAGTCATCGAGGGTTAGCTATAGAGTTTTATTATTTCGAATTATAAGAAGTAGGATATTTTCTCGCCCTTCCTACTAGTATTGTAGAGTACTAATTAGTATTTTAAAGTAGGCAGTAATTTCGTATATATAAATATTAGAATAGGTAGTAGTATCAAGAGGGTAATTTTTATTATACGCGTATAAATTAGTACAATAGCAACGGTACCCTTAGTATTATTATTCGATGAATTTACCGTCTTTATTAACGATAGGTACTTTAGTTTATATTAAGTATATTAATACCTACTTTAATTATTAGTAATATACCTCCTTTTAGTCTCTACCCTACTATAATATTATTTTATTACTACGATATTATTTTATTAATTTAGATTTTGAATTCGTTGGTATAATGCCAGTGTATTTTAATTTTGGGCTTCCCTTTGTACTTTGCCTTTATAATTTTATTACTATACGATTTTGGTTTGGGATTAGGGCGTTATTTAGTACGTTATTAATTCAATAGGGGTAATAGTAGTAGAGATAGTGGTAGAGGAGGAGGAGGAGGTGCCCAGGCTGGTTGGGTTAGTTGTATTAGCTGGGTTGGTTGTATTGGTTGGGCTGGTTGTACTAATTATATTGGGGGTGCTGGGGGTGGTATTGCCTTAGGTACCTATTCCTAAATCTTAGTATTTGTATTGAACTAGAATATCTCAATACGTAGATCTATCTTTCAATTTAATACGTTTAATACTAGGAAAGTATTATGATTATCGACGACGACGAGCTTTATAGAGGGTAAAAGAATGAGAGAAGGTATGTGGAAGTTATAGGGCAAGTTATAGGGTAAAAGAAAAGGCGCTAGAGGGTGGAGATATTTAAAATTACCGTTTTGTATAGAATTTCTGGTGGGTATGAATGTTGTAGTATGCTTACACATTATGCCTGATTTCTAAGAATCCCCAAAATTAATAGCCCGAGTCTTTGCGGTAGATGATGTTAAAGTTCTTGTCCCGAAAAGCAGGTCTTGGGATTTCTTGTGGTTTCTCGATGTCTCACTGGTCGGACTATTTTATCGTTCGAAGCTTCAAGCTGCATGATTGCGTCACAGGGTCACCCATAAACCCCGCTGGCACCGCTGAGTGCTGGCGAAGCTGCCGCCGGCTGTTGAGATTTTCCGCTTCTTCAATTCCGTCTGGACCTCAGTCCGGATGTGCTCAAGACGATAACGGCGACGCCGACGGCACCGTTTTTTTTCGCTTCCGCATCCCGAAGATTTGGTTCAGTGAACACGGGATCAAAGCGCAAGGAGATGGGACGAGTTCATCCGAACGAATTCATTGAGATTTTGGTCCGATGTCGTGAGAATGCCGATGAAATGGACAAGTATCGGATGATTGGTAGATCATGGTTCGTGTGACTGGGGAGTCAAGGGAGGCCCGTGTAAACATGTCGACGAATTACGAGGTGGTGAGCGGATGCGATGACGAAGATCACAAGCAAAGAGAAGATTTGACCTGTTTGATTTTCACGAMTGTGAGTGGAAAGCAATGGGAATGGTGGGGCAGGCTAAAAGACGGAGAGGGGACGGGAACGACAAGGGAGGGGCAGTGGAGGGGGAGTATGCCGTCGTAGGGACAAGCGGAGGGGCCGAAGGAGGGGCAGAACTGAAAGGCCGTCGTCTCATGAGCTTCAGCCCGGCCAGTAGGAGGCATTGATAGTCAGAAGCCCAGCGCGACTATTTGCTGACTGGATTTCTGAAATCCCGCGCTCTGCTCCGTTGACGGATTCTAGGGCATTCTTCTGATGGGATTGCTCTCACCGTGTGACCTGATGTTCGTTGTGTTAAGGTCTTCCAACAGAAAAACAGAAGCAATCTCATGAGCAACCCCAATACAGAGGAGCTATCACTATGCCGTGGAGTCGGTTCTCGACGGCCTCGGCCTGCTCGCCCGTGACGCCGTGGGTTCAAACTTCTTCAGAGCCTGTCGCGGCACAGCCCTCCTGCAGGACGACGTAAAGACGGAACTTGTGCTGTTGGGCGTTGCGGCTGGGCATGCAGTTATGCACTAAGCAGCAGCTAGTAAGTGGCTGGTTGTGATAGTTTACCCGCTGGCAGTGGAAACAATTGTCAACTTTCCACTTCTCGAGCTTGACACAGCCAAAGCCATTGCAAGGCGACGGCATCGCCAGCTCCGGGTCTCTAGCCTTGCGTGCTTCCTTTTTCAAAGTTGAGTTTTCGGTAAAAGATGGTGACTGCCGGGTGGCTTTGCTGGTGGGAAGATTCTAGACTTTGAGGTTGAGGGGAGGAACCTCACGGCGCAAACCCATCGGCTATCGTGAGTTCCTGAGTAACGTAACCCGAGTGTAATTAAGTGCAATGTAAGGGCGTGATCCGTTTGGGGTTTTGGTACTTGCTCACCGGAAATAGAGGTACTTTGGGTGAGAAAGTTGTACGGACCCTTCTCACCAGGTTGTTCACCAGGATGCCAAGATCGGTTGTTCTTTTGGCGTTCGAGGTGCTGGAAGTTGTAGGCTATAGGGGTTATAGCGGGTTTAATGGGTGGGTGAAAAGAAATGTCGAGTGTTGAATAACCTTTGGTTGATAACCGGGTGAGAAAGGATGCGAGCAATTTGGTTGGCTCAAAGCTTAAAAAGTGGAGTAATCTTGCTCACCGGATGCACATCGTGCTCACCGCGTGCAAAAGGGTATAAAGCTGTCGATAGAGTTTCCGGATTACAATTCTCACCCGGCTTTCTCACCCGGGTGAGAAAGTCCTAAAAACCCAAACGGATCACGCCCTAATGTACCCCAAACCCGTCAACTCAATTCACGGACTTCAGTCTCACACTGCCTAGTTCACTTTGTCTTCACTTCACTAACAACAAGCTTAGATAAACACACAACGCCGCATAACTTCTTTCATTGACATACGTGGTTGAATTAAAGCTTGTTGCGATGAAACTTGATATTGTCCCTGCTGTTGCTTCTAGGGGACCAGCCCCCTCAGATCTCGTACAGCCCGGTACGTACCGTAATGACACCCCGTTACACCATGTCGGGCCAGGGGTTGGTAAGTTTGGATGGAACTTGGGATGGCGCCTCTCGGCAAGCGCTGACCAGACGACACTAGGGCGCAAGGATGCAGCCTGTATGGGATGGAGACCAAACTGCGCTTGAGCAGGCTCCAAGAAAAGGCACTGGAGCAAGAAGGAGCCCCCGAATCTGGAGCATCTGAATGGTTCCCAGCACCTTCCCAGTTATGGTGGGATGATGACGTTGGTTTCGAGCCCAACTACACTCCCGGGCAATTGGCTGGACGTCCAATGTCACCGAAAATGTCATGGGCGGTTCCCAACCTCAACATGCTCAATCAGGGCATTCATGATGGGAAAAAGGACATCAACAGGCCAGAAACTGGTCACAAACCGGGCCGGACCCTGAAACTTCGTCAGACCCAGCTTTGGTTCGGTAATGTACACTATCACGTATCATGCTACGCCCGGGTGTTTGTTCCACTGAGGAGGGAACGAGTTGGAGTGTGTGCCAGTCAGTTACAGTCACTCCTCCCCGCGCGGTGTTGCTGCGCAATATTCCAGAGCGGGTTTCGGGAGCCTTCTTCTCCATGCCCTCCCGTCACTGCCTCCTTCCTTAAATGTGTTTGTCTGCTTCTTCCTCTCCGTATCCCGTTGTCTCCAGTTTTTCTCCTTCAGACTGCAAGTTCATACACAGTAATCACCGAGGTCCTCGTTCTGTAGTCCTCTCAGCAGGTCATCAGAGTCTTCTCGTAGGTTCCCGTCAAGAACATACTCAGCACCAACAACTGTGGACATTTCGGTCCTAACCAGAGCCCAACCACACGGATTCCAGGCCGACAGTCATCCATCACATCATCAGCAGGCCCCCGGATAAGAGCTGAAGAAGGAACTTGGTAGCTTGCCAAGATCACGGTCACACGCCCACTCTCTTCCACTCGCCCACCCTGTCTGTCCACTTCCTAGTCTCAGACCAACCCCGCCCTCACTCCCACCCTCTCTGTCCACGAGTTTCTTCTCCCGGCTTCTCCTCTTACTTAAACGTCAGGCTCTGCCACACTCCGCAGCCTAGAAGAAGGCTGGCTTGAGAAATTTTCATAACCCAGTCATCACCCCGCTGGCCTGAGATTCCAGACTTCACCTGGTCATCCATCCTCTCTCGGTCCTTCACCGGCTGTTCATACCACACCCAACAACAACAACCACAACAACAACAACAACAACCAACATCATACACTAGCGACCATGGCCAGCAGAAGCCGGGTCGAGTTCGACGACTACTACAGGGAGTCACCCCGCCGCGCTCCTAGCCGCGCTCCTAGCCGTGCTGCTAGCCGTGGCCCTCCTGTCCGCTACGCGGATGAGGATATCGATATTCACATCCATGAGCGTGACCGTACTCCCGCCTTCCTGCGTGACGACAGGCGCTCCGATGCAGGCCAGCTGGTGCTGAGGCAGAGGGAGGTCGAGACTGTTGAGCGTCCCAGGCGAAGGTCACCCAGCCCTGTGCATATGCACGAGCGCATCGTCCACAGAGCTAGGAGTGTCAGCCCTGAACCCCGGAGACGCACTGAAGAGTCGGACATTCATATTCATACCGTCGACCGTGTCCGCGAGTCCAGCCGCCCTCCTGCTGACAGGATCCGCGCAAGCACCCGCATTATCGAACGTCAGAGGAGCCCGTCTCCTCCCCGCATGGAGAGGCTTGAGATACGGGAAAGTCAGCGGGAACGCCAGCGACCTCGCTCCCCTTCGCCTGACCGGAACATCCGTGAGCACATTCGCATTGTTGAGAGGGAGAAGGAGCGTGAGCCCAGCCCGCCGCCTCAGCCTCAGCAGCCTCAGGTCATCAAGGGACCTGTCATTGAGAGAGAAGTCATCACTCACTACCGCGATATCGACCATGGTACGTTACTTCAACCCATACTGCGAAATTCAAGCTTGCAGAACACTAACACGCACAAGGCATGATCTCCGTGCGCCCACCATCTCGGCCTGCCTCCCCAGTTCGCCGCAAGCAGCCTCAACTTTCCGAGACCGAGATCGACATCTACACCTCTCGCAAGGACACCGAAATTGACATCCACAGGCACGCCTCTAAGAGCCGTGGCCGCTCTCAGGAGCGCCGCTCGCCCAGACACGCTTATGATGACGATCTCCTGATCCACGCCGATACCGGTCGCCTCCATGTCGACGTCGAGCGTCGCCGCAGCGTTTCCCGCAGCGGCCGTCGTGCCCATTCGGAGGCTCCTCCCCACATTGACTTTGACGATGAGGCTAGGTACATCACGTCCAAGATTGACTCGAGGGGCCAGATGGGCGAGGCGTACAACGGTATCACCAAGGACTGGACCATCATTGATGTTCCTCCCGGAACCGAGCGCGTGCGGCTGGATGGTGCCGGTGGTGCCTCTGCCGAGGTCACATGGCAGAAGTACAGCGGAGTTAGGCGCTCCCAGTTCATCCCTGAGCGTGATGAGAGGAGTGTCGTTTCCGCGTCCTCTGCTTCTGACCGTGACCATGACCGTGAGCGCGACCGTGACGCCCGCGATAGCAGACTCAGCATTCAGATCTACAACGAGCGGGGCGGCGATGACCGGGAGAGGGTGACCGAGAAGGTGACCGACAGGCGCATCAGCATCCACGGCTCGCAGAATCCCCGTCGTAGCGAGATGTGGACTGAGATCACCAAGGATCTCGTCACTCGTGAGGCCATTGAGGAGCTTGGTTATGACTACGAGGAAACCGAGTACTTCTTCTACATCATGCAGTACCTGCGCTATGTAAGTTGCCTTCCATTTGAACTCATACTTTCTGGGCCAGTCACTAACCTAGTAAACAGGAGGATGTCCTTCGCTGCGTTCAGCTTTCCGACAAGATTCGCCAGGCTCGCAAGGACCGCATTCGCGAGATTCAGTGGGAGCGCGAGTACTCTCGCGATGACTACGATTTCCGTGATCACCACCACAACAACCACAGCCACAGCCGCCATCGCTCGCGCGATGATCGCTGGGACGACGAGCGCGAGCGTATCGTCGAGCACGAGGTCATCTATGACAGCAGGGCTGGGGGCAGGTACCGCTAAACTCTCACCTTTGATGCGGATTACGACTCGACTATAGACTTGGCACGTTATGTACAAGAAGGTAATACCAAGCGCGTTGGATGAAACGGTTCTGCTTTTCATTCTACTACCATCTTCTTCTGCCTAAACAATTTTTTTACTTTGGTTTGGTTTTGGATGGTTCTTTTTGGTTAATCATCGTTACGTTACCCCTCACGTCATGTCACAAAGTATGTCATGTTTGGTTGTTATTTTGGATGATTGATCTTATGACTTATGACGAAAAAGAAAACATTACGTATGAAGATGATGAACAATTCATGTATGCGATGAATGTCAATGAGTCCCGCATTCAGAATGTTGGTTATATGTACGTTTCATGGCGGAAGGGAGTTGGAGCAGGAGAGTGTAGTGGTGGTGTTCTTAGACCAACAAAGCATATATCTGAAGGTAGCACGCACGAATCTTTACGACTTTTATGACCAATCTGTGCCCATGTCTTTGCGGATTGTCGATGGCTTCCCACTACTCCCCCAGATAAACCATTCCATTTTCTGTTCCAGGCAAGTCAGGTTTGTACGAGCTGTCGTTCAGAACCTCGTACGTAGGGGATCATTTGTGACCTTGTCGTTCGTGATACAGTATGACAAACTGGAGTACGAGAGCAGATTAAAGTAAACATAGGGGAAAAGGGGGTGGCGAACTTATTTTCACGACCTAGCCGTGGAGCCGTGCTACCCTGGAGGTGTCAGTTCGCTGGAGGACACTTGCTAGGACATGCGTTGAAGGCGGAACAGGAAAACTGGTTCGAATTAGTGTGAAAATTATATTTTTATCTTTCCCCTCATAGAGATAATGGAGCCTTGGTAAGGTGGCTGACACGCAATCTATCTCTAAATGTATGATACGTCTATACCGTAAGAATGGAATCGCCCATACGTCTATCCAGGTCCCAACCGTCAGCCGAAAAATGCGTTGTTATAATATGCCAGGGGTAGATACGTATGTATGTATAAGAGTAGGTATGTAGGTATTTGTAAGGTAAGTCGTAAACCGATCCAGCTGGAAGGGTATGTTCCCCCTTTGTAGACCTAGCCAAGCCCTCATGTGCTTCAATCTTCAGTCTCATTCAGAGACAGTTTCGAGAAAAAATACGCTTCATTTGCGTCCAACATCCGTATCCACTCCCGCCTTTGGTCGTCCTCGACGTTCATCAAACCCAAACCCAACGGGCAATCCTCACCCAACCAGTCTTGCAACCAACCGCTGTACCACTCACGTATCCAAGTCCAAGTCAAAGTCCCAGATATGTAAGGTAAAGAGTAGGAGTATGTCTCATCTTGAGCTTCCTAAGCAGACAACACCGACGACGACGATGGTCCATTTGCCAAGATGTGCTTGACGATGTCATCCAGACTCCCGGCAGTCTGACCGGCACCGGTGCCCGAAGCAGTCCACTTCCATTCATTGTGAACGCGCTTGCCGTCTTCCATGAAATCGCCGATGACGCGCAGCTCTGGCTCTGTCGCCGCGTCGTCCCCGCCATGATCGCCGCTTGTATGGCTAGAGGCGAACTCAAACCGGACGCCGAACGTTTCGGTGTCGTCGTCGACTAGACCGAGGTCATCTGGGTGGATGATCCAGCTTATAGTAGTAGTAGTAGTAGTAGTAGTAGTAGGAGGAGGAGGGGCGTCGCCGTTGTTGCCCTTATTCCCGCTGTTGCGCATCTCCTGAACAAGCGGGTAATAATACATCGTCAGCGCGCGGGGCACCGCGTTGCTAAGGTAGCGCACCAGCTCCTTGATATTCTCGTAGACCGAATCGGTCTGGTTAGGCGGGAACGAGCTGATGAGGTGGTTAGACTGCGGGTGGAGGAGGTAGATGGAGAATCGGGTGCCGAAGACGGGGGAAGGTTTGGCGAGGATGCGCAAGCGCGAGGCGGGCGTGATGGTTAGGTCGAACTGGACTTCGGATGGGTGAAGGAGGGTGTTCATGAGTGCCTCGGAGGGCGGAGAGGTGGGGGAGCCCTTGTTGATGCTTTCGGTCATGCTGAAGGAGGATTGGATCCCTGCGGAGCGGAGGGCGGCGCAGAAGGTGGCTAGGAAGGTGGTGCAGTCTTCCAGTGTCTTTTCGTGTCTGTAGTAGGTGATGATGGGGAGGAGAAGGCTATAGGGCGGCGGTGGACCCCTGACTGCGCTGGGCGCTGTCCGCTCAGAGCGCTTGAGCTGGTTCTGCCTGTGAGCGTTGCTCAGAAGGAGATGGAGGGTGATCGAGGCTGTCTCGGCGTCCAGATCCCCGGGAAGAGGTGCCCTGGAGGGATCTTGGTCTTCCAAGCCCACCAGCTCAAAGGAAATGGTCCGGTTGGAATCGAGGGCGCAAGCTATAGCCGACTGTTCTAAACGAACATGGTGACCGTGCAATGTGCGCCCTTCTCGGTTTATCTCGTGCCATAGCTCTTGCGCAAAGATGGTATTCCGTGCCTCTTTCACGCGATCGTCCAACGGAGCATCGTCGGGTAGGGGTCGAGGAAGAGCTGATCTTCCGATGACCTCCCCATTGTGCAGAAGGGTGACCTGGAGACGTTCGGATCTGGAACCCATTCTCCCGTACTCCAGGCGAACCGAGCCATCCTCAGCTCTTTTCAGAGGCGCAACGCTATTGTTCTTGAACATGGGCGCAGCATTGGAAAAGCCAAACTTGACGCCCATGTCGTGCGGCTCTTGCGGTAGGCGGGCCGTTGACCAGCCCTTTTGGCTGACGGTCAAGACTTCCTGCCAGTATTTGGTCTCGGAGTTGATCTCTTGGCGAAGCCTGTTGGCAGCGGCAAGGGCAGTGTCAGCTGCCTCGTTGAGCGCGACCAGTCGCTTGCCGATAGTGATCAGCTTGTTGTCGGCCACTCTGCTCTGTGTCAGAGGAGTAGGCGCGTCGAGCTGGGTGGCGCCGATGGATCCGATCGGAACTTGACTTCGTAGCCATGGCGAAATAGAGACGGCGGCTTGAGTGGGGATTTCTTTCGAGAGAAGGAGCGAGATGAAGTCGAGGAAGTTCGAGGAGATCTGGATCGCCTGGCCGAGGTTCATGACGATGTTGTGGCGAGCAGCAATGATATCGGGTTTCTTGGAGTCGTCGTCGGCCTCCTGATCGGTAACCATTTCGACATCTTCGTGAATCCCATTGCGCTCGGCAATGACGTTCCTGCGTACTTCCTCTTCATTGAGAGCTCGAAAACCGCCGGGTTCTGCGTTGACGCGTCGGATGAAGTCGGCGATTGTTTGGGGCCCTCTACTGTTTGGCGGCCGTGGCCGTAGGTTGAGGGGAGAATCCATTGTCCGTATAATGACTTCAAATATGCTGAATAAGTGTGGCCTGGCAAAGTATTGTTTCTGTCGTGGTTGTTTGCGACTGCGTTGCAAGAAGCCGTGCAGCTTGGTCAAGGCGACAGAGCTTCGTGAAAGCTGCCTGCCGAATGCACGGCGGGGACGCACAGACCACAGTATCCGTGCCGTTCCCGTCCATTGCGGGGCCGCCG
The DNA here is from genome assembly GCA_009805285.1 of Neurospora terricola FGSC 1889. Lineage (NCBI taxonomy): Eukaryota > Fungi > Ascomycota > Sordariomycetes > Sordariales > Sordariaceae > Neurospora > Neurospora terricola. The sequence goes on along the minus strand of RANZ01000214.1, from coordinate 45,488 downwards.
GGCGACAGTCCAGTCGCGCCGAACGAAAGAGATGAAAATGGAACCCTGCGCGCCGCGCGTGGATCTCTTCCGTCTTTCTCGGACAGGTACCGGCCGGACGGCAAGGTGCGCCGAAATGATAGGGGATTAAAAATTCAGTGACCCCCACAGCAGGCTTTGGTTTCCGGGTCCAGGCTTGCTCCATGCGCTATTTCAAACAGGGACCGGCACTTCTGTCATTACGTCCGGTAGTGCTCAGAGACACTGCACTGTGTTACCTTTGTGTTATCGATAGGCCCTTCTTTTTGTAAGGTTGGCCGAGCGGACAAGTTCCAGTCAACTGAGGTTATTCCCACCCTTTCACCACCCGAGAGGCAAATCACATGTTGTTCACCAAGACGGTTTACACCGCTCTCCAACATGTGAGAGATGACCAGTTTCACAGGAATAATAACTTGTTTTTGTGAAAGACGGTGGACAGATTTTATACAGGTCGGCCCTATCAGATCCTATCAGAACCCTTGGCATTCCATTACATGCGACTGGGAAGTGGTAATAAGGTTTGCCCTGACGAGCCCTGGCAACGGATCGTCTCTGCCCGTGGGCCGCAGCGGGCACGGCGGACTCCATTTTGACGTTGTCAATGGCCATGTCACCCCGCCAGTTATGTCATCCAATGACCCAATTGCTCTTGCTGGGGCTGCAAAAACCCCTCACCACCAAGACTTTCCCCAATCCGCCGACAGTTCAGAAACCTGCACCACCACCAAGCTTCACCACGTCTGAGAAACTTGGAGGTTCTGTGGGTGAGGTGTGTTTGCTGTGTTGTTACGACTCGGACGATTCGCCGGAGCACACCGAAGACTGAGGTTCGGTCCAGTGAGATTGCTGAGAGCAGTGAGAAGTGCTGATGACCCCGCCATTGCCCGCCGCGCAGTGGGCTGTCCGATAAGATAAGAGCTCTTTTCTTAGCACGCTGTTAGCGCAATTGCCCACCCCGTCATCCATGTCACTGCAGGCGCTATGCGTCAGTAGCTGATCAGCACACTTCCACTTCCACTTGTCGGCGTAACTACCCAGCAGCTGCATACCTTACCTGAGAGACCCTCGCTCTCTCCGGACTCGCAGTGCCGTACAAGTACACAGTCGACAGGGAGTTGCACTTTGCGCCGCTGGCCAAGACTGAAAAGTATTCATCTCCGATTTCCAAGTGGAAAGCTGACGTTGCCCTTTTTTTTTTGTCTCTTCATCTCCTCCGTCTTTCTCTTGACGTTTTCCTGAACCTCCTACCTATCCATAACACGAATCCTCTGCTTGTTGCGATCCAAGACGGGCATCATTCGTTCTGCCAACATCACCAGGACAGTGACTATACTCTCGTCTTTTTCTGTACAAGTCCCCTTGACCATCTCGGTGCTTCCAGGTTGGAGCCTGGAGCATGCCCATTTTTGATCGAGCCATCCTCTCCCGGCCGTTATCTATCCTCTATAACCCATTTCCGGCGCTCTTTGCCCTCGTCCTCCTCTCGGCCTCCTCGCTAGGCATCCGACTCCTGCTGAGCTCGACCACCGCTCGAAAAGTACTACCAACGGAAATGTCGCCAGCATCCAACAAGATGGCGACCAGAAAGAAGATCGCCATCATGACCTCGGGCGGCGACTCCCCCGGCATGAACGCCGTGGTACGCGCCTGCGTCCGCATGGCCATCCACATGGGCTGCGACGCCTACTGCGTCTACGAAGGCTACGAGGGTCTGGTTAGGGGTGGTGATCTCATAAAGAAGATGGACTGGTATGATGTGCGCGGCTGGCTCTCGGAAGGCGGCACCTTGATCGGTACCGCTCGCTGCATGGCTTTCTACGAGCGCGCTGGTCGCCTTACTGCCGCCAAGAACTTGATCCTCAACGGCATCGATGCCCTCATCATCTGCGGAGGAGACGGCTCCCTTACTGGTGCCGACAGGTTCCGTGCTGAGTGGCCCTCGTTGTTGGAAGAGCTGGTCTCTACTGGCGAGCTGACGGCCGAGCAAATTCAGGCTTACAAGCACCTCAACATCGTTGGTATCGTCGGTTCTATCGACAACGATCTGTCCGGTACAGACGCCACCGTTGGCTGCTACTCGGCTTTGGCGAGAATTTGCATGTGTGTCGATCTGATCGAGGCTACCGCCTCTTCCCATTCCCGTGCCTTCGTCGTTGAGGTCATGGGCAGACACTGCGGTTGGCTAGCTTTGATGGCAGGTGTTGCGACAGGCGCAGATTTCATCTTTATTCCTGAGAAACCTAGGGAGGACAACTGGAGAGAGGAGATGTGCAGCGTTGTTAAGCAGGTACGTTTTCAATGTTCGGCCTGGGCCACAATGCCACCAAATAAGCAATGGCTAACGAGCGGAAACAACAGCACCGTAAGCTTGGAGCGCGCAAGACGATCGTCATTATCGCTGAGGGTGCTCTCGACAAGTTTGGAAACAAGATTACACCCGAACAAGTAAGAGGCCTCCTCGCCGACAAGGATGGCCTCGCCCTCGACACCCGTATCACTACCCTCGGCCACGTTCAGCGCGGTGGTACCGCCGTCGCATATGACAGAATGCTCGCGACCCTGCAGGGTGTTGAGGCCGTCAAGGCTGTCTTGGAAGCCACCCCCGAGACCAAGACTTGCTTCATTGCCATTACCGAAAACAAGATTGTCAGGAAGCCCCTGATGGAAGCGGTGCTGGATACCAAGCAAGTCGCCAAGGCGATTGAAAGTCAGGATTTCGACGGAGCCATGGGTCTTCGTGATGCCGAGTTTTCGGAGCAGTACAAGTCGTTCATGATGACAACTGCAGGCCAGATCGATCACGAGAAATTGCTGCCTGAAAAGGAGGTGAGTGATGATGATACTACTTGCGCATCATCTGGTTGAGTTTAGCTAACCTCCGTTCAGCGCATGAAAATTGGCTTTATCAACGTCGGTGCCCCCGCTGGAGGTATGAATGCCGCCGTCCGCGCTGGTGTGTCGTACTGCTTGTCTCGTGGCCACGAACCCATTGCGATCCACAACGGCTTTGCAGGCTTTGCGCGCCATCATGCCGATTCGCCGGGCTCAGTGCGGCCCTTCGACTGGCTCGAGGTTGATAGCTGGGCTAGCAAGGGCGGTTCCGAAATCGGCACCAACCGTGAGCTCCCGAGCGAGTCTGGCATGGAGACCATCGCCAACCTCATCGAGCAGTACCAATTTGACGCCCTGTTCCTCATCGGCGGCTTCGAGGCTTTCCACGCCGTCTCGCAGTTGCGCAAGGCCAGAGAGCAGTACCCCTCTCTGTGCATCCCCATGACGCTGCTCCCAGCGACCATCTCCAACAACGTTCCCGGCACCGAGTACTCTCTCGGTTCCGATACTTGCCTTAACGAGCTTGTCGACTATTGCGACAAGATCAAGCAGTCCGCGTCTGCCACTCGTAGACGTGTCTTCGTCATTGAGACACAGGGTGGCCGTTCCGGTTACATCGCGACTCTCGCCGGTCTCGGTGTTGGTGCCTCGGCCGTCTACCTCCCTGAAGAAGGTCTTAGCTTGGAAATGCTCAGCGAAGACGTCCGTCATCTGAAGGAGGTGTTCGCTCAGGACAAGGGACAGAGCAGAGCCGGTCGCTTGATCCTGATCAACGAGAAGGCCTCCAAGGTCTACAACGCCAAGCTCATCGCCGATATTCTCCGCGATGAGGCCCACGGTCGTTTTGAAAGTCGTGAGGGTATCCCCGGCCACATGCAGCAGGGTGGTGTTCCCTCGCCCATGGACCGTTGCCGTGCTGTCCGCTTGGCCATCAAGTGCATTCAGCAGCTTGAGAAGTACGGACGCAACGTGCACAACCGCGTCAAGATGGATCCCATGAGCTCTAGCGTCATCGGTATCAAGGGAGCGAGTGTTGTCTTTACGCCGATCCAGAAATTGGAGGAGGAGGAGACTGACTGGCCCAACAGACGCCCCAAGGCTGCCTTCTGGCTTAGTATGAAGGAGATTGTTGACATCCTTGGAGGTCGTCCTCGGCACACCTTGCCTGAGCCCGACCTTACGGGCGTCAAGGCTAAGGATGTGAAGCGTGGACTGGAGCCGGTCAATTAAGCCTTCCCTATATAACGGTTTTATGCCTTACTTACGATTAGAATGTTTATGCTCTGGGAGTTTTAGCAGTAGTGAATGTGATTTTGCACCAAACTGGCATGGATAAGGAGTCTTGTACCTAGATGGGGGGACAATGCAAAAGGAGGTTATCGTTATGGTTGTATGAGTAGATTATGAAAAGAAATGAGAATACTCTCAAAACACGCACTTGGGACCAAGCAAACTCACCTAATTTCTCTCGTTGCCCATGTGATTCTATCGCGGACACCACCAGGGGCACCTTGGCCGGTGCCATCACTGCTACCGCTTCCAAATGGTACAAGCAACAGCCAGCAATAAAGAACATTGTAATCACGTTAACAATTTCCGATCCAACTTTGCTTAGCTGGGTGTTGACAATTCACTGGGTAGAGAACAAAATATACTATACAACTATATTGGTATCAACAACAAAAGCAGAAACAAACCCATGAAGCAGGCATGACGATACCGGGCTATCATCGTAAGCCGTATCCTAAGATCTTTTCTTTTCGTCGTCACTAAAATCAACGGGAAAGTGAGGTGATCGAAGAAGCTCGTCCGCCTGTTGATCGTAACTCATCAATCAGGGTCAATCCACACGGGTAGGTAACTCAGACATGTCCGCAATCCCAGCTGAGTAGCCACAAACAACCCCCCTCTTTCATTTCATTACTACATTTCTCCATCCCTATCAAATAACAGTGACTAACTACACCCTCTTCTCTTGCCCCTGATACGCCTTCTCTTGGCCCATCGGATGAGCATGATCCCCCGGTGCCTCCACCCTCGTCGCCGTGTTATCCGCCATCAACTCATGACTATAGGTCTGATCCGGCAACTCGTACACCGCCCTAGGCGCATCCAACTCCATCGGCCGTTCCGTCGTGTCCAGCTGCTGGACATTAGTGTGACCTCCAGCCCCTGGAGGCATCTTCTGGTCCCATCCTCCTGCTCCTGCTGCTCCAACTCCGTAGCCGGTGGCCAGCGTGCCGTAGGGCGGAAGGGGTGAGGTAGTAGCGGTTGGGGCTTCCGATCCCACGACCGTTGTGCCATCCTCGGGGCTGTTGAGATCGGCGGCGTTCTTGTTCTTGTTCCGCCGGAAGAGGAAAACAGCAGCGATGATGGCACCCAGCGCAACGACCCCTAGACCGACACCGACGCCGACGCCGATCTTGGCGCCCGAGGAGAGACCACCGGAGGCAGGTTCGGTGGCTACTCCCGTATCGGGGCCCGTAGCCGAACCGGAGGTGGCGGATGGGGAAGGCGGGGAGGTGGTAGTGGCACCGCCAGTAGTCGGCTGCTTCGCGCTATTGGGATCCCACTCCGGCACCGCCCGCCACTGCTTCCAGTCGTTATCGTTGCCATCCAGCGCCACCTCGGCCAGCTTGCCGCCCACTACATAATAAATGCGCACTTTGGCGGTTTTCGTGTCCTGGATGATGGCGCTCACGACGGCGATTTCGGCATTGGCTTCGTCGGCTGCAGGCCAGTAGGTTGTGGATTGGTTCTCCCAGAGGCTCCAGACGTTGTTTTGCGAGGTTAGGCGGTAAAGGGACTTGTCGCTGCCGATGTAGTAGACGTAGCGCGAATAGGCCGTGTCGAGGCTGATGCCGATGGATTTGGGTTGGCCCGTCCAGAATGGGAGGGAGTAGTTGGAGGGGGCTGAGTAGTCGATTTCGAAGGAGGACGAGGGGGCGGAGCTGGTGCTGAAGTTGCCTTTGAGCGGGTGGGGGGTGGTGGCTGGATGGATGGGGGCGGTTAGTATGATGGTGTTTTGGAGTTAGGGTGTTGGTGTAGCTTCCGGATGGCAACTGGCAGATACTTACAGATGTACCAATTTTTGTCCAGGCCCCATCCCGTGACTTCAATGTTTTTGTTGTCTCGAGGTGTGACGACGGTGAAGTTGCTTTGGTCTTTGCCGGCGGTTGTGGCGATGGCGTTGCTTCCTGGAACGTCATGATTGATGGTTCCCTCCCAAGTCCAGGTAGTAGTATCTGGATCATAGCTGAGCTCATTGAGATGCATGTCTTCATCGTGATAATAGACCCGATAACCGCGGTTTTGGTCGCGAAGAAAGGCAGCCATGCCGGAGTTTTTATGAGGCGCCGGCGCTCCCTCGGCCACAACGGGCCAGAACTGTGACTCTGAGTCCATGTAAAGACCGGTCGACGGATTACACTTGAAGATGGCGTTTCTGATACTATTGGACTCGTCCAAGTAAAATAATGAAGCACTGGTGAGAAGTTAGCGACGTCAACTGCCTGGGATGAGTTACGTAGGAACTGACTAGAAATATGTTTGGTCAAACCAGCCAGCTCCGGTCAAAGGACTGCCAGCTTTAGGCGAGCTTTCGGTAAAATTGAGGTAGTTGCCGCCCGTGGTTGAATAGTAGATAGTATCCATTCCCATGCTGTTGCACCTGGTGTATCTGTATTGGCCCGTGGTCTCGTTCAAGACGACAACCTGACTAGCGACCGTGTTCCACCATGATGCCATGGTAGCCTCGGAGGGTGCGACTGAAGCCGCCACCAACAGGAGGGTCAACAGCGGCTTAGGTATCGACATGGCGCCGAAGAGAGCCATTGCGACTGAGAGGAGAACCCGGGCACGGGGATCTCTAAGGGATCAAAGATGGATGTTCGGAAAAGTAGCGGAGTCGGAGGAAGAGGTGAGAGTTTGAAAGGGGGAAAGGGGGACGGTGGCGGCTTTGGATAGACGGCAGCGCGCTCGGCAGCAGCCGCGTCTAGCAACAAGAGCGACGTCGTACAAACGAATCCTTCCGCTTGATGAGAGAGAGGTTAAAAGAGAGCCGGGAATAAGAAGAGAAAGTGAGGGTGGGAGCGAGAGGAAGTAGTGTAACTTCAGCCCTAGACACCTGGAACTTCCAATTGGATGTTGCCTGGGTCTTTGAATCTCGTATAGAGAATCGTCTTCCACTCCCCGTTCAAGTTTTAGTTCCAGTCCAGAGAGAGCAGTCCAGATCTGAAATAATGATGACCCGGCGATTTTTAGCCTCTCTTTGCTCACCCACTCTCAACAAGACCTCCCCTTCTTCTTGATCCCCATCTCTTCGGCTTTTCACCATCCCCCATGCATCAATCTCCAGACTCCTCCTTTCGAGGGAAAACAACAACGGCGCTTGGCCCTCCTAGGGCTAACGCGGCGGACACTCCTGCGGACCAGCCTTATCACCCCCCCCCCCCCCCCCCCCCCCCCCCCCCTGCTTGTTCAGAATTCTGACCCTCCCGCGTCTCCAGATTTGATGACCACATTGTTTGTAATACCATTCCAGGAACCGCAAGGAGGGTTAATTCATCGTTTTGAGACATAGATAGACATGGCACTTGTGTAACATTGCGCGTGAGCGAACGGCGGCGAGCGAGTCTAGCTGCTGCAGTGATATGACGGGGGGTCTGGGTCTCGTCAGATGCCAAGACATGGAAATGGGAACGCTGAATGATGAAGGGCGAGAAGGGGGCCGACAATAGCACATAGGGGGGCCTCTTTTTGAGGATGGTCGCTCACTGCTGACAGGCGATTTCGTACTGCTGACCAGTCGCTGCTCGCCGTTTTGATGCTGTTCTTCCATCAGACTGCTCTTGAAATTTCGAATTGTCCCGTTCGCAATGTTTCCGTTGATTTGTATCGAAGTTTTGAAAATGTGGAAAAGCTCCTTCCTGAGATCGACATCTGGGCATCTGGCCCAGCCCTTCTACCCCAGATCTATCCAGCCAACCACCGCCCCTACAAAGGATTCTTTCCCATTCCTGTTCATCTGACAAGCACACGACCATTGTACGGCAAGGGCGGCTCAAGTTTAAAACCTTCCCGTGAGCGAACGAAAAGGCAATGATGACGGAGTTCCAGAGATCACAATGAGAAAAAGTAGGCCTCCCGGAGCCAGCCCCGTCCACTCTAGCATCTTCAAAACCCCAGGGCATCATGTGGAGCGGGACTTTTTTGCTGGCACGCCGATCAGTCATCCTGGACGCCTCTCACACATTGTCCACGACGAACGGTGTCCAATTGACTGGCTGTGGGCGACCGAAAAGCGACGACCTTTCATGACTTGTTCTTATTGCCGGTCCTTGATGAGTAGATCTAATATTGCGCTTCCCTTTGAAGGGATTTTGCCCGTTTCTTTCTGAGCACATCAGATTCCAGACCTGCGTCTTGCACGTGAAATTTTAGCCACGACAATTTGGCGAGAATGGGCTGGGGTCCGGGTACTGGCGACTAGCGCGGTAGTACAAAAAGTGTATGCCTGCTTGGCATTCCGGAGTGAACTCCACGATCTGAAGGGGCCAAGATGCCCCCTGGTGGTGCTCGCGATAGCATCACATGGGCAACGAAAGAAATGAGACGAGCGTATTTCTGCTGTTGTTTGGCCATTTGGAAGTGGTAGCAATGATAGCACCGGCGGGTCTTAACAAGCAGTCCAGTGCGGCTAGAGAACTGATGCGGAAAATCTCCTGGTGCACACTCATCGCGTCTCAGACTGACGTTTCGCTGGGTAAAAGGATCTTGATAACATAAATATATTGGGTACAATAGGTAAGCTAGGTCTAATATCTTTGGCAACGCTTCTGAGGTTGGAAAACAGAGGCTTCCTATGGGAACGTGAGAAGCCTCACCTCCCGGTACTCGCTGTTTCCTTCCTACAACGGTGCCATGTTTTCCTGCGCAACGTAGGTTAAGGTAGGCAGCGCGTTCCCGGCGTCGAGAGAAACCAACGCTGACGAAACCGGAACTGAGACGCTTCGATCAGTTCCGAACAAGATTTCGCTGCTGATTCCTTCCTATCAGCCAGTACCTCATCTATACATCTCAATGGTAACACCCTCTGTCCAGTAACAAGCTGTCTATTCTGCAGTTATCGAAGTCAGAAAGGGTTATCCACCACAGCGGCATATTCCTCGATTCAAACATGCTGAAAAGACGGAATAGTTGTGAACCCCGCTGAATGCTCTAATACTGCATCTAAAAAGATGCGCTGATAGCAAACTCATACACAAGACCGATAATAAATCGGGAATTTGGTGATAAAATGGTCTTCAAGCCATATAATTACAACGGCATCTCTTGGACCGGGAATACGCTCCCGCGTCTAAACAATGTTTCGTTCTCCTCAACATTCGCCGAAGATGATGGTGACGGGGAGGATGGTGATGTGCTCCTCCTCACTGTTGCTGTGCACGCGGGCCTCCACGGCGACCAGTGAAAAGGTAGTTGAGGTCGTCGATGGAAAGCCTTCCGAGCTGCTTGCTCTGGGTCTCGTCAAGCGCCGTCTCAACAATGTTTCGCTTCACGTTCTGCAACTCGATGATGCGATCCTCAATGGTTTCTTGAACCAAAATCTTGTAAATGTGAACCTCCCGTTGTTGGCCAATTCGATAGGCTCTGTCGACGGCCTGGTCCTCAATGAAGGGATTCCAAAAGGGATCACAAACAATGACGCGCGAAGCAACAGTCAAATTGAGGCCCGCATTTCCGGCTTTGAGAGAGACCAGTAATACCTTGACGTCAGGGTCTTCGACAAACGCCTGGATGGCGTTATCGCGTTGAGTTCTGGGCATGTTACCTGTATAGCGATGGTACTTGATCTTGAGCTTGAACTTGAGAGAGCACTCGATAAGATCGAGATGAGACGTCCATTGGGAAAAGATGATGGTCTTCTCGTTGGACTGCTGAAACTGATCAACCAGTTCAGTCACTCGAGTTACCTTGGCCGAGTCTTGCCAATGGTCCCAAGTGTACTGGAGTAGGCGATCTCGTGCGTCCTGGTTTCTACTGGCGTTTGCTTCTTTGCGCAGTTGGTCAAATATATCCGGCTTCCAGTCCTCCTTTTCTTCCGGCTTAACCTTTGCAGGACGTTTCCCTTCGCTCTTTACTTTGCGCTTCYTCTCCCCACTGAGGCTGCCCAGCGACCCATCCGACGTGTCTGATTCATCGCCGGAGCCACTGCCGTCATCGCCGACAGGAGAATCTGCATCATCGGTGTCCGCTTTTTCCAGGGCTTCAGGCATATGAGCCACCTGGAAAGACGTGTAATTGGTAACCTTGGTGTGGTCAGCGGGGCCACGGCACACTGGACATTTGGCGACATTCGCTCCGTCCTGGCCGTTTCTGATTCCGTTCATAGCGGATTGGTCAGTCAACGAGGAGAAGCAGTCTGTGCAAATATCATGACCGCAAGGAAGCAGGATGGTAGGGTCTGGGACCGCATCGTAGCATATCGGGCACTCGAACGCCTTGATTTGTTTGATTCTGTCAATGACGGCAGGCTCCAGGGTCTTCGCCAGCTCAACCATTGTAGCTTCGGCCAGATGATTCTCGGGGTTGGCCTCAAAGTCGGTGAGATGCGGGTGACAACAGGCTTGTCTGAGTCGCAAGAGAAGGACAAGAATGTTGGAGTAATTCTTGCCCACTGTGTTGTTTCTGACATATCTGCCGTAGATGACCTGGGACTTGTCTTGCAGATTCTTGTAGAATTCAAGCTCGCCTTGGGAGAATTCGACGTGCTCAATGTGCTGGACCTTCGGAGGAAGATTCAGAATAGGCTTGCCGTCTATCACCGTAGTCTTCATGCGCCTCAGCATTATGGCTTTCAACAGAGCCTGTAATTGCTTCATGGCCTTGCTCTTCTCAATGTCGCGTCCGTTGTACTTGTGGTCCAAAGATGCGAAGGCTTCTTTGAATTTCTTTTCGTCACAGAACGGCTTGATTTGGAGGAAACGCAACAGAGAGGAAAGCTCCGAAACACTGTTCATCATAGGCGTTCCAGTCAGACACCATCGGTAACTCGCCTGAACCTGACGGACAGCTCGAGACTGCATTGTTTTGGCGTTCTTGACACATTGGGCTTCGTCTAGAATGACGCGGAAAAACTTGGTGCCATGATGAAGCATTGGGCACTCAAGCCGGTATCGCTTCTCAGCTTGCTCGTCCAACCCGTCCGGACTCTCGAAACTTCTCTCAAGATAATGGTGGTGTTTCTTGAATTGAGCAGTCAGGGTACCGTACGTAGTTAGCACAACGTCGTACTTCTTGAGTTCCGTCCAAGGCTTCTTTTTTGACCCGCCGTGGTAGAGATAAACATTCATGCGGCGGTCCTCCTTCATCTTGTTCTGGATCTCAAGTTCCCATTGCTTGATCAAAGCCACGGGGCCAACGATCAGGTTGGTTGCCACTTCACCCTCCGGAGCTCTGCGGCTAGCCATGAGTGCCAACGTTGAAATCGTTTTCCCCAGGCCCATATCATCGGCAAGAATTCCACCCCGGTTATGGCCCTCTTCCATATCAGTCATCCACTTGAGTGCCAACTGCTGGTGTGGATAGAGAGGGTACTTTAGATCTGGTGGTGTCTCTCCGCGTTCCTCCGGTGGTATATCCTCATCTGGCCGGATGTTGGATAGCAGCTTACTGATCTCGTCCTCTTTCTTCAAGGAATCATCCAGACCGAGCGTCATAAGCCTCTCGTCTATTGGATTCCCCCATACATCAGTCATGGAAGTGAAATCGTAGGTAGCAGTCCGACTGATAACGTCGGTCAGAGATGGTATGTGTATTCCGCTAGAGCCCGGATTGTTAGGCGCATAATAGCCTCCGTTGACCAACGTGCCCGGCCGCGAGCTATCGACAGTCGCCAGGCCACCGGGTAAGCCAGAAAAGACCAGAGACCCGTTATCCGAAGAGGGTATACTGTTGGAAAAGCTTGGGAGCTGAGGTCGGGCTAGCCGAGACGGGTGTGACGTACTCGATGTGCTGGCGACAGCAGAGTTGTAGGAAGGACCACCCCAGATATCATTTATGTCAGGCAATAAGCCCGGCGTGTTGTAGAGCTGAGGTGCAGGAGCAGGAACTCGAGGGGCTGGCAAGCTCGTGCTATGCGGTATGCCTGTCTGAGGGCCGTGGTACGATACCTGATTACTCTGAAAAGGAGCAAACAGCGAGGTTGGAGTCAAGGTCGCTGAAGATGTTGAAGAGGCTTGCGCAAATCCTTGCCCAAGCATGGCCTCCACCTCATCATCACTAATAGATAGCGGCAGTTAGCAACGTCTCGGTATGAATTCAAGATCTAGGCCAAAAATAACAATAGAGATCCACGTACCCTGTGAGGTCTATCAATGGGCCGGAGTCGAAGCCGTCGCCGAAGCCGTCGCCGAAGCCGAAGCTGTCGTCGAAGGGGTCAATGTCGTTGCCTGCGAAAGGGCTGACATTGAAGGGATCCGAAAACGTCGTATGATAGGAAGTACCACTTCCAGAAGCCGTACGCTTCGAACTACTTCCGGTATCCCTGAAAGCATCATGGCCTAAGCTGGTACCGATCGAGCGCTTCCGCTCCCGAGGAACAAAACCGCTGAAGGAGTTTTGGAAGTCTTCGGAATCGTCGAGCAGGGATTCATGTTGCGGGGGGAGTTGTTGGAAGGGTCGTTGTCCTTGCTCGTGTGAGCCTTGTTGAGATCGTCGTTGCCCCTGCTGCTGTGGATGATGTTGCTGGCGTTGTTGCAGTTGTTGCAGTTGTTGCAGTTGTTGCAGTTGTTGCAGTTGTTGCAGTTGTTGCAGTTGTTGCTGTTGTTGCTGAGCGTATTGTTGCTGTTGCTGTTGTTGAGGGTGTTGCCCCCTTTGTGTCTGTTGTTGACGAAGTTGGTTGCCCTGTTGACGTGCTCGTTGTTGAGCAGTGGAAGTGCCAGCTGGTGATTGCGACCCATCCGCCGAGCCCCAAAAGTCCGCGTCCATCGGGATACCGAGAGAGGCTCTAACTCTGTCCATCTCCTTAACAATGTCGCAGATCTTGTCGTCGGTCTCGGTGAGATCAGCCTCTCTCTTGTCAGTCTCTGGCTCTTCTTGGAGTTGAGCCCGCAGTTCCAGCTGGAGAGTCAACTCGATTTCCAAGTCGGCAAGGTCACTGGGATTAGCAGCTGTTTGAGGCTTGGGGTTCGAGGAGAATGATCCAGTCCGTGTGTGCCACGAAGAGGAGTGCGTCGAAGACGCTGTTGCTCGGGTGGGGGTTGTCATGATTTAAATAGTAGGGCTCAACTGGCCACATGACGCAGTAGCAGAAGAGGCTCAGGCTCGGTGAGTACGAGGGAAGGCGCGACCCGGGAAAGTCGGCTGCAGGTAAAACAGGCAGGAATCCGCCACGATGTCCAAGTTCTGTTGGATGCAAGGCAAGTAGGATTCGGTCGCCGTTGGATGTTGTGATTAAGAGGAAGCGGCAGCCGAAGTATTTGTAGATTTCCGGAAGGTGCTAGAGAAAAATGTAGTCATATTGCGTCTCAGGTGAAGGAACTGGAGAGGGGACAGGTTGGAGCCTGTAGGCATCGGAACCTACGTATGCCCTTCAAGTTGGCCTGCGCGGAGATACGTCCCCGAGGCCCGAGAACAAGAACCTGCACAATCCCTCGAAGACCGCAGCCCACTCCCAAGATCTCAAGAGACCGTGTGTTTCCTTCAAATCCTCGAACCTGGGATGGTTCTGCTCTTCACGCGTGTCTGTGAGACGTTGAAAGCTCCGATTTGCCCCAGTGGTTGCCAGTCTAGGAGGTAGCTCGCGGCCTGGTGGGCACTTGCTATGGGATGACGGTCGGCGAGCTTGGGTGAAGGAACGATACGTGGGGTGGTAACGCAAACCCCAGGGGTAGAGTGAATTGAAGAGCAGGCTGAAGAGCCTCAAGTGGATTGTCTGGGTGACCGTGGCTGCCTGGCGTAAACAGGATGTCTAGACCGTGTGGCCATCCAGATGCCGTCGATTCAAATAAGGCTGCAGGCGCACCACGAGGTTTCTCTGGAGCTGGGTGTGGCCTCCAACTGACTTGAACCACGTATGTAACAAGAGGAAGGTCCGTTTAGACCATCGCGGTATCCCACGCCTCGTTTTGAGCACACCTTATTTGCCTGGCGAAATGGTGATACGGGGATTGGACCACTCCAGCTTCAAGCGAAACTGAGTGAGGGCTGAATGGGCTCTTAAAGTAGCTTCAAGCTGAAAATATGAAAGCCCAAGACGCGACAAAGCCGCGTGCGGAAAAGTGAGATGGGAAACGAATGGCAAGAAACCCTGAAGAAAACTTGTGTAATGCTCGTGTACGACGCTGGCTCGGAATGTTGCGCCGATTGTGAGGAGTCAAATTCAGACCCAAGTGGAAGGAGGCCGTGTTGTTCGGAGGAAAGGCGTTTGGTTTGAATGGTTGGTGGTTACCAGTCTGAAGCCACCACAGAAGCGGAAACGTTGTTGGCCGCCAGGCAGATTGTTTCTTTTTGGTTCCCCTTGAGAAAAAGCAATCACAAACGCCAACAAAAGTGCCGACTACTTCGTTGCCGCAATCGATTCAGTTCAGTCCACCAAACTCGCGCGCTGCGTCTTTCCGATTGTTGACTTCTAATACGCGCCACTTTTACGTAGTGAATTTGATAGCGCGTTCTGGTGTTTCCCTGTCAGCCTGTTCATCCGAATTCGAATGCTGTTTATGCCTCCACAATGCATCCCTTCAGCTTTCCCCACACTGTCCCAGTAGGTAAAGAGAAAAAGAGAATCAAGGATCTGTACAGTGTCAAACCTGGCAGCGATAGCTTCTATGTGCAAGAGCGATGCTGCGGCGCTATCTCCATGGATGGGTGAGGCTTGTTTGATGGAAGGGTCTTTTGAGGATTTTTTTTCGAGATGCCTGTTCACCGAAACGACCGGATCTCACTTGTATAAATTAGGGTCATCCCGTACCTAGCAAGTAGGCTTCATCCGCCCAGTACCTGGCCCAAAAGGTCGGCATGCTTTGATCGATGTTAGCTTGTCAGTTTAACGGACATTCATTTCTGTCGATGCTATCGTCGTCAACAGTTTGGGCACCCATTTGATTTTGATGTCCATTCATTTTATAGATTGTATAGAGGGAATTGAGGGAGCGGGACGATGCCAGGGGTAAACCTGAGGTTATGCTCTGTTAATGCATTACAGTGTAAGTAAGGCCCCGCACAGTTCATTCTTGGACTCGGCTCTTTGCTCCAGTCAGCTCGAGCTCGTTGTATTTACACCTTTGTTATCAACATGCTCGTCAGGTCTCGAAGCGTCTGCTTCCCTCCTGTGTTCAGGTACAGAATGAGAAAATAATGGATTCATAAGACACTGCTGTTTGTGGGCCAAGGTCAACATTTCAGCGAGCGCTTTCCTGCACGCATGGATACCTTAGGTGTCGATTTCACAAGCTCTCAAATTACGTGACCTCGCATCAAACCTTGAACATCCGCAAAGATCATGATAGGGAGGGAACTCGGGAGCAAAAAAGACTCTTTGCGCAGTTCGGTGCAGAAAGCCTTGTTGTTGGTGCTGCAGGTGCGTAAATGAACCTTAGGTGGTTATCGGTATCGGCTCGCTATCGGCCTTATTGATGACCACATCCGGGCCTGGCCACATCTGCCAGATAAGTGCTTGACACGTTCATGATTTTTTATTCTTAGATCTGTCGCTGGTCGCTTTCACCACCAAATCCATAATAGATGCACGCTGGCCCAGAAAGGCTTTCCTGTCATGTCGTACAATCAAATGCTTGAACAGGGAGAGAATGTGACAATGTATTATACGCCACTCGAGAACCTCCGTCCAGAGATGAYTAGATTAGGAAATGCTGCATGAGGGGCGGCAGTAAAGGAAAAGAGCAACTCGTAGAGTCCAATATGACAAGTCGCCAAGAAACCGACCATGAAAAAAAGGAAGAAGTTTGAAACCGATGAACCAAAAACAGAGACGCGTGGTATTTAAGCATCCCGTGTGTTCCCAACAACGCCGTAAATGCATGTTGCAAACATTCTTAGAGAATGCCATTGATCGAATCAAGTCGCCGACGAGCTGTTGCCGTCCGACTTGTCATCCTTGCCCGAATTTGATACCTTCCCCCACCACTTGCTCACTTTCCCGGTGAACCAGTCCCAGAAGTTTTGTATTTTCGAGTCGGAGTTGCCGTCCTTCCCATTGTCGCCTTCGGGCGGTTGGTCGGTAGGTTGCGGGTTCGGCTGGTTGGTGCTAGGTGTATTCGGGTCGGACGCGGTTGAGAAAGTCTTGGCCGAGGTAATGGCCGAGGTAACGGCCGAGGTAACAGAATCAGCGGAAGCCGAATGTGCTGAAGCAGTGGTAGACACCGTGGTAGGAATGGTAATGGATGAGGTAGTAAGAGGGGTAGCGGACGAGGTTAATGTGTACGATGTCACAGGGTCTACTGGACTCTCGATCCCGGCTCCAGGTTCATCGCTATGGAGCCCTACCGGCTTCAACGGAAGACGGAGTGTCCCGTTATTGGGCGCCGGGGAGATGCCCACAGAGTCGCAGAGAATGTTATAAACCTCGATATTTTCTGGAGTATTGTCAGTGGGTTTTGTTACACAGCCACATCCCGCAATAGACCACACAAAGTGAACTTACGGAAAACTTCCAGCCGGCTGTTCGCCTTATGAGGGAAAGCCGGACCGCGGGCAATAAAGATTGCCCTCATCAAGGAATGCTCGTGATCATAACCGTGAAGACCGCGGGGGTGGTACACGGCTCCCTGCGCCTGCGCCTCCTTCAGATTCATCTCTTTCCTATTGACTAAAGCCCAGCCAGCTTTGGGTACAATCCAAAGGGGGGCGATCCGCTCATTGTTCGAGAAATGATACCTCTCCGGCATATTGACATCGCGCAGATAGACCTCGAGGTTCGGGTTCATTTTGGTCTTTTCAACCAGATCGCTGTAAATGCCCTGAAGGTCGTCAGGGTTCTTGGGTCTCAGTCCCACCAGCGGCCAGCCGTCTGTGTGCTCGATCTTGCTGAGGTCGATCAAATCCTCAAGTTGGACAAGCCGGGATATGTCAGTAGTTGCCATGCCGTGATCCGAAACCACAATAACGTTGACAATGTTGGTCAAATGTCGCTCCTCGAGCCCCTTGAAGATCTTGTCCATCATCATGTCTACCTTTTCAATAGTAGATCGAATTTCGGTACTGTTCGGGCCATATTTGTGCCCGTCAGAGTCAACATTTGGTACATACGCCGCGATGACTTGTGGCCGTTGATCATCTGGCATGTCCAAAAAGCCTAGGATTCGATCGACTTTGTTTCCGAGCTTCTCCTTTCCGTTATACCTATCCATATAGGTAGGCTCGATGTCCAAAACATGGGCTTCGCTCCCTGGCCACATGTGGATGGCCGTCTTGAGTCCCTGTCTTTGAGCCGAGACCCAAAAGGGCTCTCCACGCCACCACTTAGGATCCAAACTCCGCGCTGGATCCGTGTAGTAGAACTCTTCTTTGAGTATGGGATCCCAGAAGGTGTTACCGACAACACCATGAGCTTCGGGATACAGGCCTGTTGCAAGCGTGTAGTGGTTGGGAAACGTGACGCTAGGGAAAGAGGGCAGCATGTACAGTGGCGACACGCCCTCTTTGATGAATGAACTGAGTCTTGGTGTTAGTCCTCGATTGAGAAAATCGGCTCTGAATCCATCCAGACTGAAGATGATGGTAGTAGGCGCAAACATGGCAGTGCCATTGCTCACTAGCGGTCGCCTCGAAGTGGCATTCCCCCGCTTCGTTAATGACAGCTTCCACGCTGTCAAAAACAGGATGGCAAAGGCGACGATTATCAAGGCGTATATGAGTATCCATCGGCACCAGTCTCGCTTGCGTCTAGCCTTGGCATCCGCGAAATGCAGCAGGCCTCTTCGGTCGACATCGTCGCTGTCTTCGCGGTCGCTGCTGTCGCCCGTGGAACTTCCATCTTTCATGCCCCCTTCCTCCATCTCGTACATCAATTCGCCATCCTCCCCGTGCTGTGCCTCGGCCAGCAATCGGTCCCTCTTGGCCTGTCTCCGTGCTCGCCGCTTATTTCGCTTTTCGGCCACCAGATCATCCGTTGACGCTCCCGGCGCGCTAGAGGAGCTTCTCGATCGTGACGGCGAAACATCGCTCATGCGGCGCGCAAGCATTCGTAGGGGATTGGGGATTGGCAGGCTGGAGACTGTGCGCTCCAACTCTTGCTTCCGCCGAGTCTCGGTTACCATCTGTTCCAGCTCTTCCTCCTCCATCAGGACGAGGCGGTCATGGGCTAGAAGCTCGCGGCTGTTGCGCGCACGGAGCTGGCGTTCGTCATCTTCGCTGTCGGTGTCCTGTTCGCTCCGGATTGAAATTGCGTCGGCATCGTAATCGGAGGGAGAGAGCAGCGATTGCGAGCGGTCTCGGCTAGCCGCAGGGGCTGTCGTCGTGTTCAGCGATCGGAGGGACATGTTCGCATCTCGCCGCAGGTTCGCAGGTTCGGGGTTCAGGGAGAGGTTTTGGGATTGAATCTCTTATCAGAGATGGGGTTGGGGTAGCATGGTCTAGTTGGCCCTTAGACTGCGGATGAAATCATGCATCGAGGTTGTGCTGACATGCTCGTGGTTTCTTTCCTCGTTGAAGAGATGCAGCAGTTGGGGGCAGAGGGGGGTTTTCCAAAAGGGACGGGAACTGGACCCTTGTCAGCAAAATGGAAATGATGGTTCTCGGATGAACACACGCCAAAGGGGTGGCTTGCCCTGGTCCCGTTTTGACCGCTCGGATCCTTGCCGCTCCATCACCTAGCCCCATGTAACGCAGCCCCACAGCGCGCAACGGGTACCTCGACGGCCAGAACAACCGAATTCCCGAAAAAGTCCAGATCGAAGTTTCAACATCCATTTCATTTCGCGTTCGAGTTCCATCAAAACCAAACCAATCCGCGGCTTTGAGTATCTTTTGAATTTCAACCATCTCGACGAGAATATTCGAAGACAGACGAAAGCCCATTTTGATGGAAGCTGCGGCAGCCTTGAACCAAGCTTGAAGGTCTCAGCTCACCTGAATGGACTCATGTCTGCTACCAGTTCACCATAGGTATTCTATACTTGACCGGGCCATCTAAACCTTCTACTCGTCTAACTATCTAGGTTTCGCCGGAGCCGTATCATCCATGCCTGTCCTGGCTAACCGATAGCTGATTGATAGCGAGAAAAGAACCGAGGAAAAATACAACGGGGTCAATCCAAAGGCGAAGTAAGCCAGCTGACTTCAGCACCAGCAATAGTAATAGTTGTCTTCCCACACCGTATCCGTGTGTTTCCCGCCAGCCCACCGCAGAGACGGGATACTGTCGTCAATCCTCTCATCGAACACGACATCGATATCGTGGGGATGCACATCACCTACGGCCTTGCAGCCCGCCGCCGTCTCCTCATCCGGGTTCCACAACAACACGGTCCCCAGACCCCACGTGGTTGCCTCGACCAGGGCGGCTTCCACGAGGACCCTGATGTCATTAATGCGCTGTTGCGGTGTCGATTCTAGCACCGTAACGATCTTGAGAACCTTGAGCTTCTTCGACTTCCAATAGTGGTCCCAGTAGATCCATGCTCGTCCGTTACTAGTAATGGCTCCAACATTTTCTGGTGCCTTTCCGTTCAACAGCTTTCCAGCGACGAACTCGGCCCGCGCAACCTGCCACGACACCTGAGCGAAGCTGGGCAAGAATGCGACATGCGTTTTTCCGTCCGCAGGAAATCGATCGAAGCGAGCGCTGAGATGAAGCTCGTCCATCTCGCAAAGAGTACGCAGTTCTTCGAGGCGCAGGTACCGTATACTGTCGGGCTGGGTGTGCTGTAGGGCAGGTGTCTCGTTGCCACCAGTCGAGGCAGGCGGAATGTAGGTAAGAGTGACTTCCTCGCTGGGGAAAACATGCCAGCCCAGGTTTGAATAGTATTGGCGACCAATGTCGCTGTACAAGACGCTGAGATCGCTGTCACGATCCATGGCCTTTTGCACGTGGCGAAGCAAGGTTGCGGCCATGCCCTGGCGGCGGTAGTCTGGGTTAGTGTACACACTGGCAATGCCGTAGCCGTAGCCCTCCCGCGAAACGCCGTTTTCTGAAATCAAGACCTTCTTCCGGGTGGTTTCGCAACTCGCGATGATCTGCCGTGGATATCCCTTCAGGTGCAGCACCCAATACTTGCAATTCCCATCCTTGGTAAGCTCCTGTTCCGAAAGGTGGATTTCTCGCGCAACGTAGGTTTCAATGGACATGGGTCGGGCCCAAGCGGCACCGTTGAGCTTCCATGCCAGCTCTCGCTGCTCTGGCGTCGCCTCGCAAAACTCGGTATCGGCTGTCGTAATGGCCAGCGGTTGTGCCATGATGACTGCGCTGTCTGTGCAGAAGTCTGCGCAATGGTGGTTGGTTGGGGTGGCAGAGAAGGAGCGTCAACGCGAGCTCAAGCGTATCTCGTGGGGCAGGTCTCAGATGAGGAAAGCAATGACAGTTGAAGGATGGAAAGAAGTCGAGTCTGAGGTCTGGAGGTTCAGGGTATATAAAAGCAAGGTTGTTCGGCCCGACAAACAAACATCTCGTACGTTCCCCACGTCGAGTTATCAAGGGTGGGGGTGATGATGCTTCCGCAGATCCTAGAGCCGCGCTGTCAAAGTCACAGAACAGGCTTGTGTACACGCTGCTTCACCAACCACCTCTCCCTTCGTTGTCTTGGACAACGTTCTGGCGGCCGTCCTGGCATTTATCACTCAAATACGTGAACAGAGAATTGGGGAACGGGGAACTCATTTGCAAATATGATGACTGTGATGCCACGATGACTTCGATGGCTGTTGCATATGATTTCGAGAATTCATCGGCCGCGAAAACGGATCATTGCGCCTGTTAGTGCAGTGGATCCATCAAAAGCTTAATGTCAACCTAACCAGCCACAATCCGACCTTCGGTCATCATCCGTACCATTCACATGCACATCTGTCATGCGACGGTGTTCAACCTCACCTGCTGCTTTAAGCATCTGCCAAAGAAGGCATCGCGTCCCCTGGCCGCCGTTGACCTTTGGGTCCTGGAATACTAGGGGCAAGGACGAAAAGGTGGACTGACAACTGGAGCTTGGGACAACATCGAACATGAACGACAAGATTCTGGTGGATGAGCCTTGTCCAGCAAGGAACGAGTTGAACTGCCGATGCACCAAAAGGCCCGAAAGATATCTGACATCGTGGTGTGCAGTGGTGAGACTTACGAAGTAACCATCTTCCAACTGCAAAAGAAAAGAAGAAAAAAATCCTTGACCTGACATCAGTCAAGTTCGATGCTGACTGCGCGCTTCCGCACCGCCAGCAGAGTCCATACCGTGACGGGACTCATGATGAACGTTCCGTGATATCCTCTTTTCATATCAAGAAAGAAACCTTGACGGGGCAGAAGTGAAAGGAGGGTAACTAAAGAGCAGGTACTTGGAGATCACCAGAGTTTTCTGGGCAGTAGGATCGTGGAGAATGTCGCCAGTGGTGTGCACTCTGCCTTTTGCTTGTTGAAGGATCAAGGTTGCGTCGAGACCTTCGATTTAACGATGTTGATGACGGAAGGTGAGTGGTCGAGGCCGCGATAATTTCCACTGCAGTGGCTGACCGTTATCGATAAGGCCCACTTGCAGGCATGTGCCGGGATAACCCCGCGCTATTTGTGGCTGACACCCTTGCGCCAGGAACCTTGCGAGCTAAGCCACGGAGGCGGAATAATTTGTGGCCGCAACTTTTCGCCTAGCCCTGCCAATTACCGGAGCGCACACAAAAATTGGTCTGGATATCGATGCAAGGTGGATGACTTGGACTCTTTGACGGCCTCGTAACCAGCATCAAAGGTACGCATATCGAACTCCCCCAAGCCTTTAGCATATCCCACGGCGTTTTTGGCTTCTCTCCTGAAATTTGCGACAATCCGCACTTTTCCCCCGATTCCCGACTTGTCGCTGACCCAGCAAACCCAACTCAGACCGACAAGAAAAATGGCGGATATCCAGATCGGTTCCAGCGCCTGGCGCCTCGTTGAGGTTGGCCGTGTCCTCAAGCTCGAGGGCGGCAGCCTCGCGACCATCGTCGAGATCGTCGACCACAAGCGCGTATGTTTGAACCGAGCATGGAAACCACCGATTTGAAGACGCGAGGACAGGAAACTAAACGATCATTTTTTCGCGATATACAGGTCCTTGTCGATGGCCCCTCGTCCGACCCCAAGCTCGCTGCCCCCCGCGGCGTCGTTTCCCTCTCCAACACCCTTCTCACCCCCCTCGTCGTCGAGAAGCTTCCCCGTGGTGCCCGCACTGGTGCCGTCAAGAAGGCCTGGGAGGCCGCTGGCATCGATGCCAAGTGGAAGGAGAGCAACTGGGCCAAGAAGCAGCTCCAGCAGGAGCGCCGCAAGGCCCTCACCGACTTCGACCGCTTCAAGGTTATGCGCCTCAAGAAGCAGCGCCGCTTCGAGGAGCGCAAGGCTCTCGCCAAGATCAAGGCCTCTGCTTAAATGATTTGGGACGATTAGATTTGGGAGCGTTTGGTCGGCATGGTTCTTGGGTGGAGGGTTTTTCGAAACGGTCTGCATGAAGAACATCAGCATCAGGGTTGCTGGGATACCTCTCTGCATCGCTCTCGGAAGACCTCTTTTGTCACATCATCAGGGTGGCTCGCGGCGTCATAGGGAAAATGCGAATTAAGCCAAAAATGACCCCAAGGTCTATACCCCCAACAACCACCATTTCTTGGGTTTATCTGAGGTGCTGGAATCAATCAAAGCAAGCTGTGATGAACATTTCCGTGCTCCAGACAGGGAAGACCAGATTGTGACCATTGCTCCGGTGACTCGGGATCTGGTGTGAAGTGATGGCATGGCTTGACTCTACGCGTCAGCGCGGTTTGGACGGGCGACTCGTGGCAACAGACGCGGATGGGATGGAGAGGCAAAGGGTGTGACTACTTGTTCGGTCACGGTTGGTTCCTCATCGGCTGAACTCCTGGTTGTGGCACCCTATCCGCATGTGAAGCAGTATGTTGACGTTTTGATATCCATATAAACATAGGTTGAATGCGATGAGACTGGACTTCAGTTGGAAGCAATCTAGCCTAGCATTGAATCCCATGTCCGTTCCTTAAGGGGAATTATGGCATCATGAGACTGCCCACGACAGCCGTGCTGTACAAGTACATCATGAATTGGGGTCCTTTGGCAACTCTGGTGAGACTGGGAACGTGGCTCGGAATGGCATTGTGAGCAGTCCAACTTGTACAACACTCTACCCTGCGAGTTGATCTTGATGACCTCACTGGTGATGGCCCCTGCCAAGACAACATCGAGAGGGCGCGTTACCCTCGGTAGCTTCAGAGCAGGCAGTCCAAAACTGGTCATGGTTCAGCATAGCTCAACCTTGGAAAACAAATCAATACATAAGCAAAACTCAATATCAGCCGCCTTGAGGAAACATGCAGGATCTCTGTGTGAACAACTTGGATTACAATGTCGTTGAAGATGAATGTGGACCGCTTTCATCAAGACCCTCAGTATGCGCATATAGGGATCCACAATCTGGTCAAGTCGAAATTCGCTTAACGAAATGGTTAGGGTTACCGAGGGGTATCGGCCAAAGGAGGGACCTGGGCAAGCTGGGCAGTGGCTGCAGTGCCCGGTTGAGCGATCACACACCGGGGCCGGGGCGTGCACGCACTTTTGGTGAATTTTGGATCCCGAAGGGAACTTTTTCTCTCCCACCACGCCTTGCGACCCCTTCACAACCCCGCATATCACACTTTAGCGGTATTTTCTCAACAATGTGAGTACGACGAGGAGATGCACACTCGTGGTACCCGCCCTTTGCTTGGGGCCGTCGCCCAGGCACGATATTGCCATTTTGCAGCTCGGAATGAGTGCAAAAGGGGACGCATTTGGGCGATGTTGTGTGTGTGCGGTTGTGTGCGGGGCTAGAGAGCTGACCAGTCAATCTGCAACTAGCTATCAAAATGGCCGATCCCAGAGTTGAGGAGCTTCCCGAGGAGGAGGTCAAGAAGACCCAGGTCGAGGATCTCGACAACTCCAGCGATGACGAGTCCGATATCGAGGCTGGCGACTCCAGCCTTCCCGCTGGCTCCCAGGCCGTGATCCACTCCCGCAACGAGAAGAAGGCTCGCAAGGCCATCGAGAAGCTGCACCTCCAGCGCGTGCCCGGCATCACCCGCGTCACCCTCCGCCGCCCCAAGAACGTGAGTTGGGAACTTTGGAAAGGCGACTGCTGTCGGAACACTGCTGCCGTCGTGGGCAGCCCCGCGATTGGACAGCTTTGTGTTTCAAGGCGGAAGCTTGGAGCTCCCTTTTTGGTGGGGAACTACCACAGCTAACAGAGACGACTAGATCCTCTTCGTTATCAACAACCCCGAGGTCTACAAGTCCCCCAACAGCAACACCTACATGTGAGCTTGCCCGTCAGCTCCCGTCGCGGAGCTTCCCCGGTTACCTCGCCGTTCAGATACTAACTCTCAGGACAGCGTCTTCGGTGAGGCTAAGATTGAGGACCTCAACGCCTCCGCCCAGGCCGCCGCTGCCCAGCAGCTCGCCAGCCAGTCCGCTGAGCACGACCACGCCGGCCACACCCACGAGCACGAGGAGGCTGGCAAGGCCAAGGAGGAGGAAGAGGAGGAGGATGGTGAGGAGGTCGACGCCGAGGGTATTGAGGACAAGGACATCGAGCTTGTCATGACCCAGGCCAACGTCTCCCGCAAGAAGGCCATCAAGGCTCTCAAAGAGAACGACAACGATATTGTCAACTCCATCATGGCGTTGAGCATCTAAGTTGTCGTTAGGAGCCGTTGAATGACTTTAAAATATACCTCTTGGCCCACCAACCCCGCCACCATAAGGTTCCCATTTTGTCTTTTTGCCATTGACCGCCGGGCTTCTCATCCTTGACGGCTTGGCGCACCATTGAGTTCGATATGTGTCCATATCATTAGGCCAGCTTCTGTACCTACTTGACAGCGGTGGATGTAAAAGGTGTCATGGTCCATCAGGTCGTAATTTGAAGTTCCACGGGAAATTGGAAGAGCTTCATTTCGTATGTGTAGATGTCCTCCTGATGAGATTTCGCGGATTTTAATCGATTTCTGGCCGAGATTGTTCTTGAGGAACATTGTAAGGAGTTCCCAACGTGGTGTGCGTTGACTTGAGGCATTCCGGTACCTCCCGTAAGGATGAACAAACTGAATGCGCACAGAAACATCGACTCCAGGGCGCGATTTCCGTTTGTTCAGCAGGAGATTGAAATTAGCCACCGGGTGAACAGTTATGACTTCCATTCACTTGACAAATGGTCAATATCATGCATTGGCTTAAAAGACGTAAAGAACATCTCGCCGTGACCCGATTGTCCCGCTGGTGGGGTCACGTGACGGGTTCGCGATCGCCCGGCGGGTGGCTCACAGGCCTGCTTCAACTTTGCCGAGTGCAAGCAACGATACTGGCAGCGATTGACCTCCACTCCCTGACCACCTCAGAACCACCGCAAAAATGGCCGCAGTAAGTGCAATCCGTTAATGGGGAGATTCTGGCCGTGCGACCGTTTTCCATTCATGGTTGGCTCAGTTTCGTGGCCGTCAATTGCGCCGTCGAAGCTGTGTCGCCTTGGGTCGTCATGATGCTGCAAAGAACCTGAGCTAATTTTGCCTGTCGTCGAAAAACAGCGGAACGCAGCTCTCAAGGTCGACTGGGCCAAGATCACCACCTCCCTCGGCCTCCGTGGCCAGACCGCGGCCAGCCTCCAGGCTTTCAAGAAGCGCAACGACGAGGCCCGCCGCAAGCTCCAGCAGCTCTCCGAGCTCCCCACCACCGTCGACTTCGCCGCCTACCGCAGCATCCTCAAGAACCAGGCCATCGTCAACGAGATTGAGAAGCGCTTCACCTCCTTCAAGCCCGCCACCTATGACGTGAGCCGCCAGCTCAAGGCCATCGAGGCCTTCGAGGTTGAGGCCATCAAGAACGCCGAGGCCACCAAGACCAAGGTCGACCTTGAGCTCAAGGATCTCGAGAAGACTCTCAAGAACATCGAGGAGGCCCGTCCCTTCGACGAGCTTACTGTGGTATGTTCTGGGCGTCTAGATGATGGACGAGGACAACAAGGGCGCATGGAGTGCTGGGACTGGGCCATGATGCTGATCATCGAGTTTGCGAACAGGACGAGGTTGCCGCTGCCGAGCCTTCCATCGACGAGAAGACCTCCAAGCTCGTCTCCAAAGGCCGCTGGTCCGTTCCTGGCTACAAGGTATGTTTATGTCCCGGAACTGTGGTTTGGGTGGTGGATGATGCACATACTGACCACGACAACAGGAGCGTTTCGGCGATCTCTCCGTGCTATAAATGGCGACCCCTCAGTCAACGCTTCCTTTTGTTTATGTACTCTAGCATTGTAGATAGCAGGAATGCGCCAAGGAACCACGGATTAATCGCATCCTCTATCTCTCACAACTGATATGTGACAGCCGTTACAATGCTTTCACGAATTCTTTCTATCTCACTCACACCCGTTCCACAACTAGCTCACTCACTTACATCCCGGGACCCAAGGACTCATCACCTCACCCTCCTCCCCCTTTCCCTTTCTCAACTAAGCAACCACCCAAGCCCCCTAACCATCTCCTCCTCCGCCTTCCTCGCCCTCTCCAACCCCGGCGCCTTCAACCAAAACGTATGCGGCTACCCCCTCACCACATCAACCTTAACCTCGACCCCGACCTCCTCCAACGCCTTGGCATAGCACAGCCCATCCGAGTATAGATTGTCGTTCGTGCACAGCTGGATCCACGTCCTCGGCAGTCTTTTCAGTATTTCCTCGTCCGCCTCAAGCGCATCCTCTCCAGCCCGTCCCGCGGCACCGCCCGCTTTATCTGGCCCAACAGCGAGTTCCAGAAGGAAGGATCCCAGGCGCTGGTGTGCAGATGTCGCAAACGCGGCGGCACGTAAGGGTCCAGGCCGCTGCAGGCGTCGCTGGTTACGGGACAGCGGAGGAGGACGCCGTGGATGGTGCCGTGGGCAGTGGGGTGCTGGGAGAGGAGGGCGGCGAGTTGGCCGCCGGAGGAACTTCCTGCTAGGATGAGGTTGTGTTTGTTGTTCTTGTTGTCGCTGTGCTGGTGTTGGGTGAGGATGTAATTAAGAACGGAGAGACAATCGGATAGGCTGTCTTGGGCGGAGTAAGTGGGCATGAGACGGTAGGTGAGTGAGTAGACGTCTTTGATGATCGGAGGAGATTTGGTGTCGTTGATGACGTTTTTAGTGTCGGAATTCTCCTTCAGAATCCGAAGGCAGGAGAGTTCTTTGCTGTCGGCTTCGCCCACGTATAGTCCACCGCCGTGGTTGTAGAGGACCGTAACATCCGGTTGCTCCTCTGCTTGGGCAGGCGCTGTAGCGCTTTCACTTGCCGGGGAAGTGGTAGCATGCTCATAACGTATTACCGGGATTTAGTAACCGGTTGCTTCGTCAACAGACCGCGAGGCGAGCGTCGATGGAACGGTGAACTCGGTCTTGGTCACGTTTAAGGAGAGGTGGTAATCCCGAGCTCCGGGCGCCAGCATCTTGGCGTTTAGTGAATGGCATTCTGCTGCGTAGGCGGCCTGGTGCTCGGCTATGGGGAGTTCTTGACGGGGTTTGTTGAGGCCGGATTCTTCTTCGAAGGCGAGCCATGCTGGGTCTAGGGGGGGGGGGGGTGGCGCGGTCTGGAGGAAGAGGATTTCCATCTTGGTAGTCTGCGGCGTTGAGAGTTTGTAGGTGAGTGTTGTTGACTGCTCGAACGAACGGCGTGACGGTGTCTTATATCTCACAAAACTGTGGGGAAAGGCGAGTGAAGTTGGTTGTTCAGCTAGTGAGGCAGACATTAGTTCTTTATGTGTTTACACAGCTGGTTATCGACTCGACGAATGTCCCAACTCAAACTGAGGTCATTTTATCCGATTTAACCGGAAGCTAGTCCTGTACGAAATAGGCAAGTTGCTGTGAATGTAAGTTCTCTTTCTGTGCTGTGTAAGTGTTCATCAACCCAATATAGAGGAATGTTGAGACTACCTCTACTGATGAAATATTTCCTTTATCTGACATCTGAGAAGACCCAAGGAAGACTTATAAGACCCCTAGAAGGCCAATACATTGGTCCTCAGCCAGATTCTTGGATGAGGACAGACATCGCCTCATACTTTATGAGTGTCTCCTGGGCATTTGTCCAACGGATGGTGGCACTATGGGTTGGTGCTCTATATCCCATAATCCTACAGTTATGGAAGTTGTTCAGACAACGTTGTGCCTTAACATGACTTAGAACCACGGTGGATTATGTCTAGAAGACTGTTGTAGGCGCCTAGACAAGACCTGGAATTGCCGGGAATAGAAAACTGGTATTCGTGTCATGTTTGTATTACCTTAATTTATGTCGTTGCAAGTCTTCCTAAGAAAAATAGAGAACAACAACACCAGTTTGTCTTACCATGCCACCGCATCACCACCTAGGAAGTTCAATTCAGCTCATCTTCAAAATGCTGGACCACATAGCATTCTCGTGGCACGACTTGTATTTCTGGTCCTCTGATGGTGACGCAAGCATCACCAATGCGAAAATATGGTCTTCGGACGACAGGTGTCTATTACGGGTTTGCAATGGTAATGGAACTTCGTCATCAAGTTTCACATATTTAAACTCCCATCTTACCGGCCATGTTCGTTTGTGCAGAAGAAGTGAACCGACAAGTTACCTACATTGGACTCTAGGAAGCAAAGTCTGGAAACATATCATACTCGTCACTCAAATCTGACAAAATCCCACAAGGCATTCACAACCCCGATGCAGGCTGCGTACGACGCCAGATACCTGCCACCATTCCTGCCATCGTTCCTGCCATCGTTCCTGCCATCATTCCTGCCATCGTTCCTGCCATCATTCCTGCCACCGTACCTTCCGCCGGCTACGCTCCTTCCCCATGGCAGACATCGGATGACATGACACCCGCCTCCCGCCCCGCGCCTTCCCAGACTGGACTGGACCTGGCCCAGGCACCAGCGGGCATATAAGGTCCGTTACCCAGCCCCTCTACCACAACGGGGAGCCCTGTGGTCTCATGGCGCAGTGGTTACCGTTGATGAAAACTTAGCGCGGCGGTTTTCGTAGGTCTGCAGCTGGGGTATTGTCGTTCGTTCTACAAACCTACCTGAGCGACTTAGCTTTTTGCTTTTTTTATTCGCTAGGGGAATTATTCAGGATGCCAGAAATAGTGGTTTTGGATTTTTTTTTTTGCTGTTTTGGGGTTTAAAAAGGGTTTGTTTGTTTGGGACATGGAGGTGCGAGATGCACGGGAGATGGAAGGGGTGATGCGATGTGATGTTTGCAGCACCGACCGACTGTGATCTCGATTTCTATGCAGTGTACCTCCATTCTCTTGGTAGGTACCTTCGAGACCTTGAGATTGTTTCAGGAATTTTGAAATACCTTGCCATCGCCGACAAGCCTACGGCCTACGAACATGAACGCTGCAGTCAGAAGCGAAGGCACCATTCCAATATTTTTGAGGTGTACTTGACAGCGCTATGCCAGCGAGTATAGCCAGTCAAGCTGTTATACCTGCGTCGAAGTTTCTTCCCGGGCCTTCTTTATACCTCCGGTGGCCACTCCGTCGATCCTCGCTGCGCTCGATGGTCCCCATCAACGAGAAGTTTCAATTTACTCATTGTTCTCCTAAGGCCAAGGCTCTCCAAGGCTCTCCAAGCCTCTCATTTTCCCCATTGCTCTCATTACTTACATTATTTCCCAGGCTCTCCAAAATCTCCAAGATTCCCAATGCTTCCAAGGCTCTCTGATAGCATATAGCGGGAGACATGTTTCAATTTTTGACGGAAGAGACGCTGTGTTACAGGTTGCTATTTGTCGCCTAGATTCATCTAATTGTCATGCTCGTGCAATGGTTATCGATCGGTACTTACCTCCTAAACCATGGACATCTGATGTTAGGTAGGTAGGGGTAGACATCCGTCAAGTAGCATAACATGCAACATAACAAAGTCATTCAGATGCCTGTGCCGTTTCCAAGCTTATAGCCATCTTGATATACGTACCTCCAGTCTACATACAACGGTACAATTTTAATATCTGCCGAGAACGAGCCTGCTCATTCCCGCTAAATGTAACCTTGCCAACGTTCGGCCACCACACTTCATCTAGAGTACCCGACTTCATCAATCTGAATGCACTGCGCCTTGGAACAGCTAGAACCTTAATCTTGCTTTCGGTCAGGTTCACGATATATGGTGACGAACTGGCTTTTCTTTCCCCTTGAGCGTGGGGGGTTTTATCTTTTATGTGGGTTGGATAGTACAAAAATTGGAAGTTATGCCTCATGACGAAGTTTGGTGAATTTTAATCTCCCGAACTTGAAGGTCAACTTTGGTACACATGGTATAGAGAGGTTTCTATAGCTGTTATATGTCGTCACTGCCGAAAAGATGTCTTGATGTGAGATACGTGGTTTTATGCTTGTTGTGATGTTGAAATGAAACTTGGATATAACGAATGCTATAACACGCTTCAGTTTTATGGTTGGTTTCTTGGCCTTGTGCTGTTATGATAGCATGGGCTATTATTGTTCGAACTGCCGACTTCCTGCCTTGGCTAGAGTATGCTATCACAGATAGACGAGAACGAGATCAAAGGAGATATGTTCCGTGCGGAACTTACCACACCGTAGATAGTCCTTGTCCCAAGTGCTAACTGTTAACGGGCTTACAGACAGACAGGGGTTGCGCCGTCTTCATTAGCCTTGAGTTGGCGAGATTGACATATAAGACAACATTTGAATGATATCACAATAGACGACAACCGGGCACAATTGAGTGTTGAAATGTGGTTGACACAATGATGGTTCAATTTCCTTATCACTATGCCATGCCATGCCCCATCATACCATGTATGATGTCTTGGATGGATCCCACCCGCTCCTTCCTTCCAGTGTGGATATTTCCCAGTTCCAAGTTCCCATTTCCGGACCTTCCCTTCCGAAAATTTGACCGGCGTACCGGAGAGAATTGAACGGATGGAGAAAGAAGAAAAATTTGAAGACAGATCCCTAACCCCAACGCCAATGCCACTTCCAATTTGTGGATGTGTGTGACAGAAATGCTTGCTACTCCTTGATCAATGCAGAATGGGTTGTTAAGACAGTTGTAAAAAATGGTATCAAGGAGAAAAGAAACATAAAAAGCAAAAAGAAAAGACCCTGAAGCGCCGTACTCATCCCCATGCGCCGTTCCCAAACATGCAGTGACCGACCGAACCCCGGTCCCGACCTGAGATCAGGTTTAAAAGATGATGTTTGATGTGACAAAGGAAATGAGTGAGGTTGTGTTAACGACAGAAGGTGTTGTTGTTGTTGAAAAAGGTACATGTTGAAGTAAGTGGCGAAAGTGTTTGTGTGTTAAGACAGTCCATCCTGTAACAGGTGTAGAGGACTGGATAAGAAGTGAAGTATGAAGTGAAAAACAACACAAGCATGGTACAAGAAAGAGGGAAGTGGTTGATGAGAGACAGAGTGAGGGTGAGAGTAGGGAGAGAGATCTCAGATCCCAAAACTTCAATCCATATCAAGATCAAAGCACTCTTCCTCATCAGCCATCGGCACATCCAACTCAAAGATGACGCCTCTCCTCTTCCAACCGCCTCTCTTGATGAAATCATCAGCGGCACCCAGACCTCGTGGGCGTGCCATCGCTGCCGAGACCTCCTTCTGGGGACGCTGATGACGAGGCTGTGGTGCCGCTGCTAGGCCGGCACAGTAGTTCGATTCCATTGAGTCGCTGCTGGCGCTGCTGAAGCTGCTGCTGAAGCTGTCGGTGCTCGGCGTGGGAGAAGAAGGTGTCGCCACGCCTGCTGAATGGTGTGCTGGAGCTGATGGTGGTGTTGGCTTATTTTGATTGAAGCCGAAGTCAAAGCCGTCGTAGATGACGGTTGTTGGCGTGGTTGGCTGGTGGTGATGTACACGTGGTGTCGTCGTGTAGTGGTGCTGAGTGTGAGGTGGCCCGGGCAGACTGCGCGAGGGCCGGACTGGTCGATGGTCAAGCTCGTCCTCACTGATATTCCCCAGAGATGACCGAGTGAAGGTGAGGTCCGGTGGATGGCACCTCAGGGGGTCAAAATCGACCATCCTCCCGTTGCTGCTGGTGGTAGAGGAGCGGGAATCCATGGATGAAGCGTCGCTTGGGTGTCTGCCGTGCTGAACCTTGCTGGACGAGTGGCCGGACCTCAGGCCTTTATGGCTCCGGAAACTTCGGAGCATCTTTTGGTTTTGTGTGTGGTGGTGATGATGGCTGGTGGTTATAGGGATGCAGAGCATAGCCTGATGCGGACTTGGGACAAATGGCGAGAGACGAGTTCGTCGTTATTTGCAATGTCGGTAGTGGTGAAGCGACTGTTGAGCTAACCCCAGCTACTGGGCGAGCCGGTTGGGAACATCGAGAGGAGGGGCGAGGGAGCTTTATTTTGGTGGCAGTGTGGTGTAAGCCAGCAAGCGGGGGAATCCACCGATTTAAAGTGGGCAGACTTCAGAGACGTGGACGCAACAAAACTCCAGATTGCTTTGCTGTGTACCTCCAGGTAGAAAGATTGCCTTGCCAGGTCGACCAGGAACAGGGCTTTTGTGATTTCCCTTGGGAGTGAGGGGTGCCACCGTGCCTCTGTAGATCGCGGGCCCCATGACATGGCAAAAGTGCTGTCTGTACCTTGCATTTCCGCATGTTCCATTCAGCTGAGCCTGTATCCCAAAAGTTAAAGTGGTGTAGGGTACCGTGTTAACATGCGTGCACAAGTCACCACCACTTTTTCTTCTTATCAAAAAGTCCCAATCAAGCAGTGCACCTCGCGATACGATACCTTGCTGGCGGCCTTCCACTCCCCATCAAGAAAAGAAAAAAAAAAGGCATGTGTTGACAGGGTACGTCATGATCGGGCATTGCACGAATGCCATCATTGATGCAGTCATAGCGTCTCCTGATCAGTGCAATTGTGCCCCCTGCTCGTTTCAAATATTCACGTTTCTGACGCAAAAGATCAACTGCAACGCTTGCGGGCCGCTCAGTGGATGACAGGACTACCAGGAAGAACGATGATCTGGGGAGAGATGCTACCTGGAAAGGACTATCAGTCTGTGATAGTCGAGAATCGAGATAGTGTTCGCATCTGATGCCTCTGAGGGAGTTGTGCACTGTGCATGTTTGTGCCCTTCAGTGAACGATGAAAACTTCACAAGGGAAGAATTCCACTTGGCAGGGCAGCATCGGGCATACCAGGTCGGTTCAACTTACAAACTCCCGTATTATCGGCGAGGTCGGATCTCGCGCTCGGCATGGCCTGAGCCTCGCGACTTACAACCAAGGTCGGTGACATTAAAGATTTTTTTTTTCCTCCGCAGTTCCCTCTTTTTGCTCCCTTCCAAGCCTTTCTCTCTTCATAAGCCCATCATGACAAATATCCCACCGGTTCATATCATATCCACACAACCACGGCCCAAGACGTCCAAAAGAACATCTCTCCGGCTTACACGGGCGGGGGGTGGCAACTGGCATCCTCAAAAGCTCCACACCACACCTCGTTTTCGATCGTTTGAAGCCAGGCAGCCAATCTCCAAGCTCGAACGCATCGCCATCTGCACGAAATTCCAAGCGGGTGTTCGTTCGCCGCTGGGCGATCCGGGACCCGAGTAGCAGGAAAGCAGCAGGCATTTACGGCACCCAATTTGTGCCGGGAATGTCCAAGCTCGGCCTGCACGGCATTGCCAAAGCGTGGAAAGCATGGGAAAGCAAAAACTCAAATCTGTTGGCAAGGTCATTGCTGCACCTTCTGATTGGTCCGATAGCAAATTGGAAAGATTCAAGCCAAGCCTTTTGCCAAGGACAGGCAAGACACACAGGCACACACAACCTGCAAGGCTGTGATTCCTGTGATTCCGAGCAGCTTCGGGGTGGGTGTTGTTGCAACGCCATCATCCACACTGGTGGGTTGTGGTCACTGGTGTGTGTGTGATGAGTTGATGACCTGATGACTATGAAGAATGTGCACTAACCTGYTTAGACTTATAGCCTAGCGTGTAGTGTGGTGAAGTTGTGAACGCCTTTGAACCTTGGTGATGATTATTGACCGGCTATGGCGTCCTCACCATTTCCTATCTCGGACTATAAGACGGCGAACCCCTCGAGATGCCGTGCCGGATGTGCAGAGGTCCGGGATTCCATGTGCGTGTCGCACAGTCGAACGGTCGCGATCGCAAAAAAAAAAAAAAAGGACAAACAGATTCAACCAAACTTCCCAAACTTCCCGATCCCGAAAACATGGTGAACATGGGTTGTTCTCAAGAACCTCCGCCGGCCGGAGGTTTTTTTTCCTTTCACAGGATCAGTGTCTTGCAGGACAGGAGACCGGACAACGTCTCGCTAGACTATTATCTGATCGGGTTAGCACGATCTCATTCAAAGACCCGCAAGTTCAAGAATCGCGGAGACATGCAGTATCGATCTCAATTGAAATTCAGCTTGCTCAGTAGCTCAGGTACCAGCTAGACTAGCTTAAAAAACCCCCCGCCTCTCACGATCGAAAATCTCATTTTAAACTTCGGTTTCGCCCCATCTACGGCTCTACGGAGCCCCGCAATCTCATAAAGTGCGTGCTGTAGTGTGCGCGTGCCTGAAAATCGCCCTTTACTGCGTAAGCTACAAAATCATGATCAGTCAAATCGATCTATTTCAAGCCCGGGAAGCTTATCATGATTCCCTGCGAACATCGAAGTGTGTCGTGATTTGTGATTTGGCCTTTCCCGAAATGCGACGACGTGATGCGATGCTCACTTGCAGTGCAGTCTCGCTTCCCCCCGCCCCCCTCCCCTCGATCCCGCCCGGGGTTTATTTGATGTTTTGGTAACCAGTCAAGCTGAATGGATCCGAGTCGGGGACGTGGATGGAGTTATCATCTCTCTTTGCAAAAAATTGTGTAAAGTGTTGATCTCCGAAAGGTGCTGGTCGTCGTTGTTCAGTTGTTGTCTGGAACTCCCAACACAGTACATCTCCTATGCTGTCATAGCTGTGGAGAGAGCACCTCCACTGTTTCCATGTAATGGTGGGGTCTATGTACCTGCGTAAACCTCATCACTGCAGCTGTCTGTTTGAGCTTTGAGGTCCGACCTTGCATCGTCCGAAGTGATGAGAAAATAGTCAATGCATGTCTAAGCTCCCCCGAAGAAAGTCTGTGAGTGCCGCGAGTCAAGTTTGTGACACATTGCACAAATCTAGCACAAAAGGCGTCTCACTTCGCGGGGGGCTGCTATATATGGTGTTAGTGCAGCCACTCTCTGAAAGGGATGGCGCAACGCCGCACGTACATTCGTATACCTCTACGTAAGCGTTCAGTGCAGCGTATCAAAACTCTCGTACGATGGTGGGGAAAAAGGCAAACGATTATTGACATACTCTTACGGCTCCAGTTCAATCAAGAGTCCGTTCTCAGCCGCGAATCCCGGAGTGCGGCGCAAAGAGTTTTCACAAGGTTCCGTGGTGTCGGCCTCTCGGCTTACCAGGGATGACGCCTTCCAGGACGCCGGGACGCCGGGGGCGCCGGGCGCAACGCACACGGGCATCGTTGATGATAGCGGATAGACTTGCCTATTCGGGGGTTTTCTTGTCGTCAGACAGCGTCTCAGCTTTTCCATTTATTTATTTTCCCGTATGTTCCAGATCGAGATGTTCGTCCTGGTTGTCAAAAGTCGTCTGTACAGCGCTGAGGCGACTTGATAGACGGGATAAAATGTCAAAGGCGTTGATGTACACCACTACGTCAAAGGTAAACCTCAGCCACCGGATCGGCAGCCAATGGGCTTCCCGCATCCGCATCCTTCCTTTTCAATACGGGCAAATCGGCCAACTTTATAAGACCGTTCCCAGCTTCAGATATTGATGATCATGACGCCCTTGACGATATGGCGAGTACGGCTATGCACAGGAGATTCAGTATGTATGGCCCGCGCACGTCAGACATGTGTCAAGTCTTGCTTTATTCTTGGACCTCTTTTCGGTAGGATCATCTTCTGAAACGAGACCGAATGCGAGATGGGAAAAGTGCATGTTGTGCATTGCGCAGTCGGTGTCCTTTTGCAGGATTACCATCTGCAGGGAAAAGCAAATTCCGACATTCTTTTCTCGAAGGAGTATCGACCGTGCCGCACAAGGTGCCTTTTTTGGGGTGCAATGTCTGTCCTATTCGCCCTGAGGCAGTTTAGCAAACATCAAACAAAAGTTGTAAGTCTAGAATTTGTTCTATCCCTCCAGCTGGGGGAGTTCTCCCTCCCTTTGCTCCCTTTTTGGTCATATATCCAAGCCAATTGCACAGGTATCTGCTGCAGGTGAACCGGTAGTACTGGGTCACCCGTCGGTGGCTCAAAACCGGGGTAAGGTAATGTGTGTGCACCGGCATCATGTCACGCGGCTGACAAGAACGCCGCAAATCCGCTACTAGTTCAGGTACCCGTCACGGCAACCAACCAGTCACCTTCTCCATTCCACGAATCCGTGTTATCGGTAGCCAACCTGGTGACCTCCCTCAAGCCTCCCTTGACCGTGCTGCCGTATAATGCCCGCTCTCCACATTGGCGGAGAAGCTGGGCTGAGTGTGCTACCTCGGCCTTACTGAGAGTTTCCCAGAACAGAGACAGTTCGCCGCCCTGTCCTATTGAGAGACCTTTTGTACTCCCAAAAAGGGCGTATTGCTGCGCAAGGATGGTCAGAAACCGAGCCCGTATAAAGAACCAACAATGCCTCTCGGTCATCTTCTCCCTCCACAAAGACTCGAACGATATACTGCTCAGCCTCGACGCCTTATCGCACTTTGAGCCAATCGCAGCCCCCAGGCCCCTTGGAAGGGCCACGGCCAATGGATGAAATGTTCCTCAACCGTTGCCGAGTACGGAAGTTCAAAGATGTTCGTTTTTTCTCCCTGTTGAATCGTAAAATGCCTTTTGTATTGCCTGAAACCGACATGACATTCGGGGCGCAACCGGGGTTGTTGTAGTATTGCCTGCTGTGTGTGTGTGCGCATAGCGTCTTCAAAGCAGACCATCGGACTCTCCCTTCAGGCGTTCGACACGCTTCTGTTCCCAGTTGTCGATGTCCTTCGCCGCCAGTCTCTGTAGCTCGTGTGTCAGCAGAGCTGTATTTAGCAATGGCAAAGCCCTCCTGGGCCATTGAAAGTCCAATGTCGTCGACTTACGTAGTACTCCTCGCGAATGTCCACCCTGCGCTTCCTCTGACCCAAACCCAACTCCTCTTCACGCGACACCTGTCGGACCTTCCGGTCGTATTTCTCGTAGCGAATAGCGGCGGCAGGGGTGAGGATGAAGGAGCCGGCAACAATGACCGACATAAAGGGAAGACCGAAGAGAAGGAAGGGGTGCTTCTTCATCATTGCGCGGTACTTGGCGGCGAAGGTGTTGGTGTTCGCCTTGGAAGGAAACTTCTTGCTCTGGAAGGCCATTTTGTCGAAGATTCCTCGCGCAGGTCCGTGACAAAAGGTTGAAAGTATTCGGTATAGGATGTGGTCGCGTACAGGTGGCGGCTAGGTCGAGTCTCGAGGTTGGCGGGAACGTCAAGGTTGAACAAGTATTCGATGTCAGAGTCGAAGAAGCATTGACGGATTGATGGATGTGACGACGGGACCGGAGCATGCAAAAGCTTAGGTGGGGCCCGCATGCCAAGAAACGTGGTTGCGGATGGGATCATCGTGGAGGGTTAGGGTTCGCCTTATGACACCTAGGACGACAAGACTCACAAGAGAACTTGAACAGAACTTGACCTCCGATGGTCTTCCAACAAAACTTAAATAGTGCATTTATTTCATTTGCTATGTGTTTCAAGAATGCAGAGCACGATGATTTTCCAATAAACAAAATTCATTGTGGTGAGACAGGTAAACCAATCTACCTCTCAACAAGTACCAAACACCTCACCCATCGTCAAATGGGATACCAAAAACCGATAGATAATAATCATCACACATAACCTTAAGAGGTACCTCACCACCTCAGTAAGCACCCGTCCTCTTCTCCCACCTCCCCCCCTCTACAACCTTCACCTCCCCTCTCCCCGCCCTAACCGGCGTCCCCGCCTCCAACTTCAACCCCGGCACCTTTGCGCCCTCCCGTCCCGTAGCCCAAACCACCACCCCCACCCAGTTCTCTCCTTGATAATTCAAAATCCCCTCAGGAACAGGGAAACTAGTCTGCGGACCAATGTGGCTTACGTACCGCCCGTATTGGAAGCCGTTGACGTAGAGCCAGGCTCTGTATTCTTCTCCTTGCTGAAAAGAGGTGGAGTTGTCAAAGACGAAGCTCAGGGGGATGTCATACTCAGAAGAGGGGATGGAGAGGGGGAAGGATGTGGTGTAGAAGGCTACGCCTGGTGAGGAGAGGCCTGTGAAGGGGGTTGAAGAAGAGTTGGAGGGGGAGGAAGAGAAGGCGGAGGAAATGGGGGGAGAAGGGAGGTGGTAACCTTGTCGTTCGACGTAGAGACCACCTTCGTTTAGAGGGCCGCGGGCTTTATCGCGGTATTGTTCGCCGCCTAGGTTGCCGGTGAGTTCCCAGGTGATGTCGGATTTGGGAAGGGATGTGTTTGACTGTGAAGAAAGAAGGGAGTAGTCCAAAATGCCCCGTGGAAGCTTCATGGTGTCGTCGCCGACTGTCCAGTCCTCGTCCAGACCCATGTTGTCGACCAGCACGGTGAAAATGTAGTGCTTGCCCGCGACGAGCGGAGAGGGAAGGTCGTACGTGTCGTTGTGCACTGAGGCGGCACCGCTGCCAGGCCAGCTGCCGACGAAGGAGGAGTTGAGCCAGACGGAGGAGCCGAAGGCGCTGCCGCCTATCGTGGAGATGTACAGCTTGGTTTCGGCGCCCGTGGCGGTAAAGTGCCCGCGGAAGAGCAGGGCACCGGTGTGGAAGCCGTAGTCGGAGGCGTAGAGGGAGACGGGAGTCTTGAGGGGCCCGACGTAGGTGTTGTTAGTGGATTTCAGGTTGGCAGAGGGCCAGGCTGAGTCGTCGTAGTCGGGTTGGATCTCGGGGAGGGAGTCGATGTAGGACCACTTGGCTGTGGAAAGGTCGGGCAAGGAAAGGGCCGGGACCTTGTAGTCAATTTTGACGATGTAGTTGCCTTCAGAGTCTACTCGGTACTTGGTAGTCTCGCCGTTGATTTGAAGCTTGGAAACACCACGGGGCACGCCGAGGAGTTCGAGTGTGGTTGTGGTGTTGAAGTCGGCTTGGAGTGACAGAGACGTGCCGTCGACAGAGGCTGAGCGGATGAGATATCCGCCATTCACAATCAAGGAGGATGATGTATCGGCGATCTGGGGTGCCCAGTAGTTGTATGCAGAGTTACGATCTGGTCATCTGTTAGCGAAGAGACACTTCAAAATATCGGAGGTTAGGTTAAACTAACCGAGAATGTAGATGTGCAAGTTCCCTGCCTTGAAGATCCTCCTTTCCGAGCTCGTCTTCCACTGAACGACAGTGAACGATTTCTTGACTTTATCCTTGATCGTTTTGACCTGCACCGATGGGCCTGTCGACTTCCACTTGACTTCATCGGCAATTGCAAGCTCGTGTGTTTCACCTTCACCACCATACACGACCAATACCGTTCTATCACTGAATTTCTGCCAAGTGAAGATCTCTGCTGTCGAGTAAATTAACTTGTTGTCGCCGACAGGATAATCCGTGACGTGTATCTTGCTGTCTCGCCTGCTTAGTGTGAGGAAACCACCAAGAATGGGAATGCTCAGATTCCCAGCTGAGGTTGGCAGCGAGAGGGTATAAGGGGTGGAAGCAAGCGTCTGGTAATCGGTGTGGCGAACAACGTAGAACGAGCCTCCCTCCGGAGTATAGTTGACTAGGGCAGTTACAGTAGTGTCCGTGTTGGGGCTGTAGACGCCGGTCTTGTTGCTGATGTCAGGTGTAGCTGTGAGGTATCCAGGTGAAACCTTGAGGAAGTTGGCTTCCAGTTTCAACTCCGAATACTTCTCGCGAGAAACGGTACGGTCCTCGGCTATGGCAGCAGCATAGTCGTATGAGGTGTAGCCGCCCGGATGTCCCAGGTTACCCCAGTTGGTGCCTCCGAAAATCTGTACGGGTTAGGCCTGGAGCTGTGAGGCGGGTCTTGGGGAGTAGCATACCATATAGAGGTTAAAGATGGTGACGCCAGAAGCAAACATGTTCTTGTAGAAGACACGGACTTGCTCATGATTAATGAGTTGCCCGCACTGGTCAAAGCCATATCCGCCCCACGGGTCGAAACTGCCGCCCTGTTCAAAACAGTCAGTCTTTGTGTTCTAATGGTTCCTTCAACGTCGTGTTAGAAGGTGTACCTGGAACTCTGGTACAGTGTACGGAGTAGCAGCACTAAAATTCAGGTGCTGGGCACGATACTGCGTTATCAAGTTACCCAAAGGCCATGTTGTGGGATTCTTGCAGTCAAAACCCAATGGATAGCCATCGTGCCCTAAGCACATTGTAAGCCAAGCGTATTCTCGAAGTCTTGTCAAGATCCCACATACCGTAAATATCAACCTCTCCTTTTCCTGAGCCAGGAAGATTGTGACCACCCTTCCATGAAGCATCGTTGCTCATCATAGGGAGAACGATACCGGCATTTCGTGCCTGGTCAATCACATATTGCATGTAATCGGGATCAGGGAATTTGATTCCTGCAGCGGCGCCGGTAT
Source organism: Neurospora terricola FGSC 1889 (assembly GCA_009805285.1). Classification (NCBI taxonomy): domain Eukaryota; kingdom Fungi; phylum Ascomycota; class Sordariomycetes; order Sordariales; family Sordariaceae; genus Neurospora; species Neurospora terricola. The sequence continues at coordinate 4,779 of RANZ01000214.1, read as the reverse complement.
ACTCGTTCTCGGGTTGGTACAGGATGATGGGGCCACCGTTGGTTATCTGGTATTTGGCTATGAGCTTGTCGATGTTGGCGATGTAGCTTGTCTCTGTCAGTTCAGGCCATGTATGGAACGGGTGTAACTTTCGAAGCTCTCCACTCACTTATCGGTAGCAGCAAGGTACTCCGGATCCGCTGTCCTTAGGTGTCCCTTGATTCTCTGAAGCCAGCCTGGGAAGCCACCTCCGGACGCCTCGGCATCTGTAGGGTTGTTAACAAGCTGCGTTTGGTGTAATTCCATATGGAAGCACTTACTGATGTAAGGTCCAGGTCTCGCGATCAGGTAGATCCCCGCCTCTTTGGCCGCCTCGAAAAAGGCTGAATAGTCAAAGATGCCTTCACCACGGAAGACTCCCGGTTCTCCCTCAAGTAATGCCCAGTCGAGATAGAAGGAGACAGTGTTGAGGCCGAGAGCCTTGACCTTCTGGAAGATGTCCAGCCATAGTGACGGAACAGGCAAGCGGAAGGGATGAACCTCGCCGCTGAAGATCATGAGTCGTTCGCCATTGAGGAAGAGCGACGAGTTATCGAAGGTGACGATATCCTGAAGAAGTGTCTGGGGCTTCAAGGTCTCGGCATGTCCTAAGCCTGCCGCCACGGACATGGCCGACAGGACGGAGAGTAGCCTCATGATGGATTCCTTTGCGGTGAAATCACAAGGCAAAGTTGACAAGTCGCAGATGCAGCCACGCTGGGATGGAGACGCAGGAACCAGACATTTGGGAACACCTTATATTTGTAGTATATTTCAACTTCGGGCTATGGTGTCATAGGTACCTCGGATATTCCCCAACGGACGGGTACCTGCTAAGAGCAACTCAACTATACCAGTTGACGAAGCTGTTCCTCGTTAACCGCCATGAACCAGCCCCCTTTGCCTTTCCCCCGCGTCTGCTTTTGAGGGCATACCACATACAATACCCCGAGGTCACCATCGTGACCAAGACGATCACCGGTCTCGCCATAGAGGATCCTGCCGCATTCGTGTCCTGGTCTTCTAGTCTCTTGGTTACGCCGTAGCCGAACGGCACCCATCCGTTGTGTTGTTGAGCATTGCGACCCCATTGTGGTGGATTTCATGGTCAAGCAGAGGCGGGAGATGCACGGTAGGCGCAGGAACGAGATAAGATCAGCGGCATTTCAGGTTCGCATGCTGAAGTTTCCAGGTTGGACCGAACCAAATGGGACGGAAGCTGGTGCATGATTCGTGGGGTATTTGACCGTGTATCGGTACATCTCGAATTCGCTGCAGATGAAGTCATATGAGAAGACGTTGACCGGGAAGAAACTCTGGACGGAGAAGGCTATATCGACCCACTTTATGTTTTCTGCAAGGCGACGGGAACTAGTGAGGGGAAGGTTGAGAGGCTTTCGGAAAGACGGAACAAGCCGATGGCGGTTATGGCAGGAGCGTGGGAGGTTGTTTCTTTTTTTCTCTTTCTCCTCGTCAATCTACGCAGCCATGCATCTCCGTCTTCCACCAGCTAGGGCAGGAACGACACAGAAAGCTTGGGGCGTCGCCCAAGGGGATCAAAGGCGCTGTGGCTGCACGCATGTCCGTGAACGCCGTATTACGGGATACTTATAGGAAAGGGTTTGCTGCGTATTTCATGTACTCTTGTTCTTCGCCTGTCTGGATTTCGGAATTGGTGTTTTCCTCACCATCACCCCTCACCGTCAAACGGGAGAGTTTTGATGAGGAGAAGGTGACGGATGATATCGAATTGAAGAAACGTGGTGGAGACTACCCCACGGGGTTAAGTTCAATCCCGAATAGCTCTGTTCTCATTGGTGCGCATCAAGGCATGTGGGGTCCTGCTCGGTCTCCTCTCTCCCGGTTCCCAGCTTCAGTTGTCAAAGGCGGGAAAAGTACCCCACATCCCGCTCATGACATCGCGAGCTTCACATGGAACGTTGCTCAAGTCCACTTTCTTCAAGACTTTTCCGGAACAGATGTTTATTTGACATTTTGGAGACATGGGACTGTGAAGAAAGCTTCGGGAGCCTTGGCGAATGTGAATCACAGAAAGCTCTCCAAGTTTTGGCGGTGGAATGTTGTGCCAGCCTTGAATGCGCAGGTGGAAAACTCCCGAAGTGCCTGTATTCAAAGTGGAGACTTTGCGGCGGGCACAGTCAGGAACCTAAACTCGATACGGGGTCCAAGTGGATGTCTCTCGACTCCATCGCGACATTGAAGAGCGACATCATTTGGGCGTTTATAACCGTCACGAACCGCCACGGCTGTTTCAAAGCCTGGACTGGGCTGGAACGACTTTGGTTCCTGGCGGCTGGCGCTCAAATTTTATCTTCATCCACATGACCCTCGCCAGATAAACGAAGCCTCGAATCGGAGCTCAGGATAACGCATCCCTCCACAACACTATGTTAACGCGGGATGGAGGCAGACCGGGAGAGCGGAGAGCGGGCAGCAGGCGGGCAGCAGCGGGCAGCTCCCTGTGCCTGATGTGCGTATAAAGAGGGAGTTGCGCCTCTCACCCCGCGCTACCCCACACTCTCTACTCTTCTCTCGAGCTTCAGTTCAGTTGTGACACTTCTCGACACTCTCCGACAGCTTCAGACACATTCCCTTCGGGTTTATTCTGATTACAATGGCTTCCAACGCTTCTAAGGCCAACATTGGTGTTTTCACCAACCCTCAGCATGATCTGTGGATCAGCGAGGCCTCTCCCTCCCTCGAGAGCGTCCAGAAGGGCGAGGAGCTGAAGGAGGGCGAGGTCACTGTTGCCATCAGGAGCACAGGCATTTGCGGGTAAATACCTACCGATCCCTACCAGTTGATTATGTTGTGGAGAAAGGAGGACGGCAGCTTACAATTTGTGTCTCTTCACCACAGATCTGACGTCCACTTCTGGAAGCATGGTTGCATCGGCCCCATGATCGTCGAATGCGATCATGTCCTGGGCCACGAGTCCGCGGGCGAGGTCATTGCTGTCCATCCCAGCGTCAAGAACATCAAGGTCGGCGACAGGGTTGCCATTGAGCCCCAAGTCATCTGCAACGCCTGCGAGCCCTGCCTGACTGGCCGTTACAACGGATGCGAGCGCGTCGACTTCCTCTCTACACCCCCCGTGCCCGGCCTTCTCCGCCGCTACGTTAACCACCCTGCCGTGTGGTGCCACAAGATCGGTAACATGTCCTACGAGAACGGCGCCATGCTCGAGCCCCTTTCTGTGGCACTGGCCGGTCTTCAGAGAGCCGGTGTTCGTCTGGGCGACCCCGTCCTCATCTGCGGTGCCGGTCCCATCGGTCTGATCACCATGCTCTGCGCCAAGGCCGCCGGTGCCTGCCCTCTTGTCATTACCGACATTGACGAAGGTCGCTTGAAGTTCGCCAAGGAGATCTGCCCTGAGGTCGTCACCCACAAGGTCGAGCGCCTGTCGGCTGAGGAGTCAGCCAAGAAGATCGTGGAGAGCTTTGGCGGAATCGAGCCCGCGGTGGCTCTCGAGTGCACTGGTGTCGAGAGCAGTATCGCGGCTGCTATCTGGGCCGTCAAGTTCGGCGGCAAGGTGTTCGTCATCGGCGTGGGCAAGAACGAGATCCAGATTCCCTTCATGCGCGCCAGTGTGCGCGAGGTCGACCTGCAGTTCCAATACCGCTACTGCAACACTTGGCCCAGAGCCATCCGCCTGGTCGAGAATGGCCTCGTTGACCTCACCAGGCTGGTGACGCACCGGTTCTCGCTGGAGGATGCGCTCAAGGCGTTTGAGACGGCTTCGGATCCCATGACGGGCGCCATCAAGGTGCAGATCCAGAGTCTCGGGTAATTGAATGTGGTCGTGTATTGTGTGTATAGACGAAAAGGGTTCATGGGTTTGGCGTTTAGCGTTATTGTCGAACTGACTTTCGGATTGCAATTGAGTTCACATCTTGCATCATGTCATTGTGGTTTGAATTGGAGATGTCAATGTGAACGTTTTGATCCCCTTCTGCAATGCAAGTCTTCAGTTGACTGCAAGTCGAGATGGCATATGTGGATACTGCATTTCGTGTTATCGATAAGAGAAAGACGAGATGAAATTCATTTGATCCTTCAATGAAGTCATGGCGCCCAGGGCTCCCCTGTTTGTGCACCATCTGCCCCTGGCGGACTGTAGCATAACCCTTACCCTAACCCGACGACCCGCGCGCCGTCTTGGCCTCACTGGCTTACCGAAACTTGCCTTGGCAGATCTTCCGAGCTTCGTCCAATTTTTCCCGACCCGCAATTCCCGCTCGCCCTTGGCTGTGTGCAGGTTTGCGCAATATCCCTCTACAACGAGCACGGAACCAAGCCGGACACCACCCGACCACACTCCGTGCGCCTCACTCTCTCCACTCCCCTGCACAGGCAAAGGCTTCACTTTCTCCTCCGACATCATCACATCCTTTCTCCGGCCCCTTCCTCCCCCGCACCGCCAGCGACCCCGACCGCCCGGCCCCCCTTCCACCGACCAATTCGCCAGTCGTCTTCTCCATCCGATCCGCAAAGATGTCATTCGCCCTTGTTTCCCGGCGCTCGGCCCTCACCTTCGGCCGCCGCGCGGTCCGCTTCGAGTCTACCACCTCCCAGAAGGCTACCGAGGCCGCTAAGAAGACTGCTGCTAAGGCCTCCGAGCTCTCGACCAAGGCTTCCGAGGGTCTCTCCCGCGTCAGCTCCGCCGCCGGCCCTGCCCTCGCCAAATACGCCAAGGGCCTCTCCAGCACCCTCGGCCGCGTCGGTGGCCGCACCGGCAAG
>RANZ01000213.1:0-55750 GCA_009805285.1 Neurospora terricola FGSC 1889 | reverse complement strand
TTTCGACCGCTCCGCCTGTTCTTGCCCTCCGACGATAAGTTCCGTCGAGCTCGCATCATCCTTCTAAAGGCCACCCACCTGCCCATCGTCTTCATCATCGCCATCTACGAGTGGATTAGGGGAACCTCTCTCAAGGGCGCCCCGTGCGGCGGCGCCTTGACTGCGCTGTACGTGGCGCCCTTGAGAGAGGTTCCCCTAATCCACTCGTAGATGGCGATGATGAAGACGATGGGCAGGTGGGTGGCCTTTAGAAGGATGATGCGAGCTCGACGGAACTTATCGTCGGAGGGCAAGAACAGGCGGAGCGGTCGAAAGATGACGAGGGCCAGCAGGTTGAAGGGCGGGTAAAAGTGCGTGAGTCGGTTGCTAGTCGACGCTTCGAGCACGTAGATACTGTAGACGAAGAGGTACTCCTCCCGGGCGTGCGTGATGACGCGAGAGAAGCTGTTGGAGAGCATGCCGGTAAGAGAACCCATAAGCAAGATGGAGCTGAGCATAACGAAGAGGATCATGAGTGGCGGCCCGAAGACGGGATCGATCTTGCGCATGATGTCGAATCCTACAAAGGTCGAGCCGAAGAAAATCTTGGTGAGGAACCAGGTCATGTCCCTCAGTGGGAACGAGTCGCGCCCGACCAGGGAGAAGGTCGTGAGGAAGCCGAGATAGATGATGACAACCAGAACCATGAACTTGATAAAGTCCTTTGCCATCTCCTTGAGGCAAGGGATGAGAGTGCCCCAGTACGGACTCAAGCTGAGGATAGAGCAGACGCGAGGGACCATGAAAAGAGCTTCCAGTGCCAGTACGTCGAACGCCAGATCTATTAGCTCTTCATTTTGCGTTCTAAGGCCAATGATTCCTGTGACAATGAGTAATGAGTATACCGCGTTCAAGGAGGATACAAATCCGACTTACGCAATACCATATATGTGAAACCTATAGTCATGATTGCCATATCAAAGATATTCTGCCAGATTCAGTTAGTACAAAACGTATACCTAACAAGTATGAAAGAAGAAGAGAGAGCATAACACTCACCCAGATATCAGCAGCGTAGAAGATGGATCCAGCATCAATCCATTCACTCAGCTCGTCGTAAGAAAAGGCAGCCAGCCACAGGTAAAGGAAAATTTCCAAGGGCGTGATACGGGTCGGATTTCGCTCGACGAGGACAGCATAGTAGAGAAACAGGAAACTGGCGAAGAAGACAACTTCAAATGACTTCAGATATTTGGGAACCCGCAGACGTGAAAAGGGGTCGGCCGTGTGTGGGTTGTAGAACCGTGGTTTCTTCTCTGTGTGAACGGATAAGTTGTCCCAGAATATGATGTCGCCATTCCATATGCCGGTGATGATTTTCTGAACGACATTCTGACTAAGGAATCGTTTCGCGTCTGCAATGGCGGCAATCTCCAGGGCGTTCAAGTTGATGAATGGAGCAGTCGGGTCATCCTCTTCCTCGCCGTCGCTGTCGACCTCGCCGGTCATACTCATGGTGAGGCGTGTGAGAGACTGGAGCAAGAGGTTCCTCCGATTGTTACCCGTCGGATTGGGAAACTCATGCTTTCGTCTTGGGTTTGCCATGGATTCAGTCCATGCGCGCGCCAGGAGAGGACTATGCTCGTTGGCTTGCGATGTTTCTTCCTCGTCGCTCTGGCGGTTAGCCTCCAACGCTGGGTCTGGGATTTCGTAAAGACAATAGTCAACAGCCTCTCGCTCGGAAAGGTGAGTGAGAAGACGCCAAGCAGCAATCTCGCAACCGCTGGCTCTGGCATCATTCAGGCCCTTATCCTCAGTGATGGCGCCGTAGTGCCATTTTAGTGCGCTATAGTTACCATATCAGCTGATATCCCCGGGTAGATAGGTATAGAGGGCATACATACAGTAAAGCATTCACAATGGCTGGATGGTCGCAGTTGAGGACCAAGTGGTCGACAAGGTGCCGCAAACAGTCTCCAGCAGCCGTAGTACGGAGTTGCTCGAACGTTGACGGCAACCGAATRTTCTCGGCGATATATCTAGAGAGGAYCTCCGTGTCAGCTACTCTACCGATGGTGCCATTGACAGACATGTTGGCTTACAAGGAAAGCTTCTTGATGAGGAGCCGAAAACTGTCGTCGGGCCCAATATCGGGCATGTCTGGGAGTTCCGGGATCACGTTCGCCATGGTGAGTGGACTTTTGAACTTGTAAGGCGAGGGAGTCCGAATCCCTTCTTCCCCTCCGGGCGGGGCCACGCGCTGCGACCTGACGCGGAGAACGGGCATCTACCGCAACCGACAAACGCCCCAACAAGCCAAAGGATGTGAGCAAAGATCAAGCCAAAATATTGGAGGGGTATGAGGCAATAAGTAGCATAGGAAAAAGGATAATATACTGAGGATGAGAGAGAGCAAAATAAGTGAGCTGAGGACTGAGGAGGGGAAGACGAAGAAGGTTGTGGAGGTGAAGACGGAGAGTTCCACCCATTCATGACGATCCAGCCGGGAGATGTCCGCCGAGGAGCCCGGAGGAGGAGGCGCCCGAGGCTGGGTCACTGGGCCCAAAGAGGCTAAGCGGAAGCCACTAAGTCGCTACCAAATAGCGGGGTGCAGGTCGGTTGGACCCTGTACGGCGGTAACGAACCCTCTGTAAACTCTATTGTGCTGGCATTGCTGAGGACCCCCGCAACGTGAATCCCCAGCCTGCCCCTGGCCCCTTGCAGCTCGCTCGCTTCTTGTCTTTTTTTGTTTTTGTCCTTCCCACCACCACCACCTTGTGATTCGACCCTTGAGCAAATCAACCTCGACCGCCGGACATCATGGACAATAACGGAAACACACGGCATCGACCGACCTGTCTCGATTGGGCGTACCCGTTTCATCGTTTCCCGGGAACCGAATCATATCAACATGGACGCCTCCTGACTCAAACAGGACACCAGCTGACTTCTGTGGTCGTACAATGTCATCATCGCACAAAGACATCGACAAGAGTCGTCTCTGGATTCTTGCGAGACATTTAACGCCGCTCAACGGCATCGATGTTATCTCCCCATCAGGATCAGTTGGTGTCCGAGAGCATGGCGTGAAGCTGAACTATCGCGTGGCAGAGGCATGATGTGGTAGAAGTCCGTCCCAGCAACGGTTCGCCTCTTTGTCGTCAATCAATGTCAAGTCACGGAAAGCAGGGCGTGATCGACATTGGGATCATTATAGCCGCTACTTCTACTGCTGCCCCTTTATTTGTGTCACACCACCGGCAGCTTTGTTTACTTTCCCCCCCAAATAGGATCCGGACATCCCTCCTCCGAATTCAGCGACCCGGACAATCTGGCGATGTTTGTCTTCCACCACTGACATTATGATGGGCTCGATGGACACTACGGTCGAAGATAGATGATATGGTTCCACATTGCAGAAGATGATGTATATAAAAGCCCACGTTCGGTCGCTGCTGGTCAGCGTTTCGAKCAGCCATCTCCATCCCGCACAGCAGCACAAAGAGATACCTTCACAGCCAAGTGACAACAAACCACCGCTTCGATAATCCACGATGAAATCTCTATCTACGTTCGCCCTCTGCCTGCTGTCGTTGGTCTCAGCTGCGCCTCCCACTGCGGTTGGCACACGCTTCTCCATCGACGGCGAAACGCGGTACTTCGCCGGTACTAACTCGTACTGGATCGGCCTCCTAACCAACAACCAAGATGTCGACACCGTCCTAGACCATATCTCCTCCTCCGGGCTCAAGATCCTGCGAATCTGGGGCTTCAACGACGTCACCCAAAAGCCCGGGGCCGGTACCGTATGGTACCAGTTCCTCTCCTCGTCCGGTTCACAGATCAACACCGGTCCCGATGGCCTGCAGCGCCTGGACTATGTCGTCCAGTCCGCCGAGAAGCGCGGGGTCAAGCTCATCATAAACTTTGTCAACAACTGGAGCGACTACGGCGGGATGCCGGCATTACGTGACTGCTTTCGGGGGCTCCAAGGAGAGCTGGTACACCAACAGTCGGGCGCAGTCGCAGTACAAGGCCTACATTGCTGCCGTTGTCAACCGCTATATCAACTCGTCCGCTGTCTTTGCCTGGGAACTGGCCAACGAGCCGCGCTGCAAGGGATGTAGTACCGATGTTATCTACAAGTGGGCAACTGACATCTCGGCTTATATCCGCAGCTTGGATCGCAACCACATGATCACCCTCGGAGATGAAGGGTTTGGGCTTCCCGGGGCGACAAGTTATCCGTATCAAACCAGTGAAGGCGTGGACTTCGTCAAGAACCTGGCCATTAAGGACTTGGATTTTGGCACTTTCCACTTTTACCCGCAAAGCTGTGCGTGACCTACAATTCCCCTTTTTCCGTGATTGAACACTGATCGTGACTGTTACCAGGGGGTCTGGGCAATGCCGCCGGTGCAGCTTGGATCAAAGACCATGCTTCGGCTTGCAAGAAAGCCGGAAAACCTTGTCTCTTTGAGGAGTGTAAGTGGAATGCTGTCACCCGGTCTGATTTGGAGGTAGCTAATGAATGTTCTTCCCAGACGGTACCTCAACCGATCACTGCAACATGGAACGACCCTGGCAACAATCCTCCCTGCAAGCTACCACGGAGGGCATGGCAGCTGACTTGTTTTGGCAATGGTCTATTATGGATCAGCCGATGCTAGCTGCTTGATCACCGAGCATGTCAAGGCCATCAACTCCTCCTAGACGTGCCGGCGTGGTTGTGAAAAACAGACCAGCCCCCGGTTTCTCCGCGATAATGCCGTGGTTGATGGTAGAGAGTTCTCGACTAGACGCGTCTTTGGCAGAAAGTCAGCCGTGACTACCGAGGCTGTTCGCTCGCCTTACTTGGCTGGACCAATGATGAATGGAGGATCGATGAATGAGCATTCCTCAGGGGGTGAGACGGCTGTGAGCTGGGAATGTTGTCAAAATTTGATACTCGTTCTGGCCACCCAATTTGCTCTGTGGCTGTATTGTTGATAGCTGTAAGCTTATCACTCCACGATGTTGCCGTCATATACGTGCGCCTATATAAGCAGTAAGTTCGTGATGGGAACGGCCACCTCAGCTCAGCAACTCGGACACATCCAAACCGCCTCACCCACATCTCTAACCAGAAAAGCCGACATGGTGGCGACCATCCGACTTCTCAGCGGCCTTGTAGGCTCGCTTAGCCTCCTTTCTCAAGCTTCGGCTGAGCCACAGTTCCCAGAGCAAGTCCGCATCATGGCCCTAGGCGACTCCATCACCGGCAACCCAGTAAGCTTCCGCTTCCTTCTTCCACCCTTCCCTTCACCACAGCATACTAACCAAACCCCCAGGGCTGCTGGCGCGCCCTCCTCTCCCGCAAGCTCAACGCGACCAACATCACCCCACCCATCCCCTACTCCCAAATCCGCTTCGTCGGCACCCAATCCCGCACCTACTGCGGTTACGGCTCCGCCTACGACTGGCCGCACGAAGGGCACGGCGGCATGCTCGCGACCGGCCTCGCCCAAACCACGGTCCCCATCCCCGGCATTCCAGGAGTCACGCCTCCGACGCAACCCCTCCTCCAGTCCTGGCTCACCGCCCCCGGCGTCGCCCCCGTGGACATCATCCTCATGCACCTGGGCACCAACGACATCTGGCAAAACCGCACCACCATCCAAATCATCACCGCCTACGGCCAGCTGTTGGATCAAATGCGCGCCGTCAACCCTAACGTTCGCCTTCTCGTAGCGCAAATCCTCCCCATGGAGCCGGCGAATTGCCCGGAGTGCGCGGCGAAGGTTAGACAGCTGAATCAGTATATCCCGGCCTGGGCGCAGTATGTTACGCGCCAAAACAGTCCGGTGGTGGCGGTTGATCTGTATAGCGGGTTTAATGCGACGAGGTATACCACGGATGGGATGCATCCGAATGCGAGGGGGGATGAGGCGATTGCGCAAAAGTGGCTGGATCCGGTGGTTATGGCTGTTAGGGGGGTTTTGGATGGGAGGTTGAGGGGGTGAGTGGTTGAGGTTTGTGAGTTGAGGAGAGAGAGTTGCTGGTGTGAGGATGATGAGGACCATTGGTAGGGATAGGGACAGACGGGTTAGTGTGAGCTTGGAGGGGGGCTGGTCTGGCCTTGCTTCTAGAGAAAGATGGGGTTACTTTTCGTTCGGCATAGTTCTGTTTTGTTAAAGCGAGTGGAAGTATGTTATTCTTTTTGCACAATAAACCTCCTTCGTTTTGTTCAAGGTGGTGACACACGGGAAAATTAAAATACCTTTGTTGGTTAACATTGGATGAGACCCGCCAGACTTCTCAGTAACGGAGTGATGAAGGACTCTCTTCTTTTCTGGACCAACAACTTACAAAAAGTGGGTGAAGTTAGCTTGGTATACGACGGATGGATTTATTCTAATGAACTTTAGGGAAGAATATAAGACTGTGGATATCTCGCATTGTTATAAGGAGAGGTAGGTACCTCTAGGGACGAGAACATCGATTCCCTCTACACCTGGAGACTCAGCATCTAACAAGCCACTATCATCGCCATCGCTATTTTGGAAGATAGGCTACAAAATCTCGACCACGCCCTTGTAACGGAGGCAGTACTAGGCCTCTTAAGCTCTCGGACTCTTGAGACCTGTAAATGCAATCTATGCAATCTGCTATCCTTCGCCGTTGAAGGAAAGAAGGGAAGGCTCACGCCCATAGTTCATCCGATGTTCGCCTAAACCATTGAGGCTCGCTGGGCCAACCAGGGGAGAATCCGTGCAAAAGCTATGCTAGTGAGAGGATCATCCCACGGAACTGGAATTGAGTCGACTGGAGTTTGTCTACTGATTGTGAGGTTCTTGGTTATGCCAGTGGCGAAGGCGGATGAGGTTATGGACGTAGCAAAATGGTCGTCGTTGCGCGGTCTCTGTTATTTTGCACGGAGGCTCTCCGGAGCTTGGCGGCCAGGCCCCGCAAGCCAAAAGGGCAGCGCGATAGACAATCGCCGACCGCGCCGATCGGATTCAGCATCGCTAGACGCTGCAACCACTCAGTTGCGCTTTTGGACAAGAAATGGTAGGAAAGGCGAGATATAAACAAAATGTGAACCTAGAGGAAAACAATTGTCAAAAAAGCTACCTTATTTAGCGATTTGTTCAAGGGTATCTAGTGTAGGTATAGACTGCGAAAAGAAAGGTTTAATTGAGTTGAGGAAGGTGCTGGGCGATCTGCGTGGTGGAAGTTCCTCGTGCGTTTAATCGCGTCCCGTAATCCGCAGAAAGGGCAGTCGTCCAAGATGCTAATTCCCTTCCATGGCACTTTTGTTTGTTTTTCGGCATAAAATACAAGTTGACAAAAGAAGGGATTGAAGACTTGAAACGAAAGGCGCGACAATTTGTTTGCAAAGCGTTCGAGATAGTGGCTCCTGCGGGGAAGTAAGGCCTTGTCAATTGGTCATCACCTGTCAATCAGCTGGCACACAGCTTACGATTACAAATTAGCCTGTGTGTTCCGATTTCAGTAAGCGATTTAGCTAAAGCTACTTTTTAAACCTTTAATATACTATTAAAGTTTATTTTTGATAATTTTTTTAAAAAATACATTAATTCCAAACTTAGATTTAAGTTATTACAAGCCAAATTAAAGTTTTCTTCCTACCCACACACAACCATAAAGCACTTCTGCTATCTTACTCCTCTATAAGCTCCTCGTTTAACTCTTTCATAGGCACATATTTGTCCATTCGCCACATTTTCAATAGCCTAGCAAAGATCTTCTTCCTGTAAGCTCGTCAATCAACCCGCTCAATATTGTTACTTCCTAACGTTTGCATGCGCGCGCGCGTGGCTAAGCGCTTCAACAATCTTTCTTTGATCATCATTTTTTGATCTTTTCAAAAGCTGATAGTAGTGAAAAGAGAAAATTGCTCGCTTACTATCACAGCTGAAGCCCAAGATTGCTTGAGGAATCAAATACTACGTACGGATACACCGTAGTAAACCACTCGCCCTACGTCGCAATCGAGAGCACACAATAACCCAACCAGGAAGGCGGTATATCCACAAGCGCTATGGCTGAGAACTTGCAATCTTCAACCCTTCATTCCCTGGACGCAGATCCGTCCCAGATTCCCAGTTTCAAAAGACTAAATAACGCTCCTACTAGTGGCTTCGCTTTTACTCCAATATCGCCTTTCAGAGGACGCGCGGCATCCTCAAATCCAGCTATTTCGGCCGCTACTACGGCCGTCCAGGCCAGTACGGACGAAAGCCAGTCACACTCGGACTCCAGCTCGGGCACCGACAGTAGTGGTGCGCAGCACAGTGCCGAAGAGAGCAGTGCCTCCGAGGATAGCGTCGCCGAGGGTGGCGATGCTCTTGACAGCGAGGCTAATAGCAGTGATGGCGAGAACTTTATACGCGATATCAAGAGCAACAATGTCGAGGGTGGTCATGGTGGCGGTGACAGCGACAGCGACGACGACAACGACGATGCCGATAGTGACGACATTGACGGGGAGCTCATCTTTGAGTCCGATCACGAGCCCAGTCCTGAGTACGATCGAGTGCCCAACCATGGATTCGGCCACAATACCGACAAAGAGCTCGAGCCGGCTCAGATCCTCAGTGACATTGCAGTTCCCCAAGTGGTCGGAGACCTTGGGGTCAATCCCTCGCAGCCCGCCGCTACCCCTACCAGTATGGCCACAACTGTCGCTGCTGCTGCGCCTCCGTCAACGGTGCCAACGAAACGCAAGGCAGGTGGAGAATGGGACGAAGCTCGAAGAAAGCGAGTTTCAGAGGCCCTGAAACAACGATGGGCAGACGGCAGAATGTCCCATGTTGCCGACATCTTGAGGAAGAACAATGCCCTTAAGTCGAAAGAAGCGAAAAATGCAAAAGGAGGAGCTCTGGACACGCCGGCAGGTCATCCATCAGCATCACAGGCGAAATCCCAGGATGGTGCTCTGGACACATCGGCAAGTTATACGCCATTAGACATAGCTGCTTCGGGTCGTGCCTATCGCGAATGGGAGGAGAATGGCGTGCCCGTTGGAACGCGTGGAGCCCTCCTACCGGATGGGTACCAACTCAAAGATGGCTTCTTCCCTTGGATGTGTCCTGTCCGGAAATGTGTAAAATCTAGTGAAACCTTACACAACCTGGGCCAACATTTCAACGTGAGTAGTATATTCGCCGGACCCAATCGTGCCCGTCGCCGCCGGCGAGGAACCACTTTTTGGGTCGCTTGGCATCAAGATCTTTCTGTCCAGACACTAACACTTTACAGTCCGCGCACCACGGCCATATGTTCCATGACAACCAAGATGGTACCTTAACAGACCTGGGGCCTTGGCCAGAAGAGATGCTTCAAAAAGCAATGCCCAAAGGAAGGGGTGCCATCGTCGTCTCCATGGAGAAGCCCTCCGCGTCACTCGATGATTCCATGCAACTGGATGATTCCATGGAACTGGACAAAGTACCTCGCGCTACTTCATCGTCAGAGCCGGTAGGCGACAGAGCCAGCATGTGGGCATACATCGAGCCGCTCCTGGCCAAGCATAGAGGGCAGGCGATGCCCCACGGTGGCTATGTCTACGAGCTGAGCATCCTCCCTCGGGTGCGGGACCTGAACATCAACTTCGAATGGCAGCGGACGCATCCCTTTATGGATGCCCAACCCAGGGATGTATCGGCCGTTATCATCCAACTGACGGGAGAGCCCGCTGCGACACCTTGCACCAAGTGTAAAGAGGGCAGGGGCCCTTGGAAAGGCTGTATCATGATCTCTTCCAAGGCGGCCGACCGTCCTTTGGCAAATATTTTCTCCTGCGCCAATTGCTTCTACCACTTTGGGCAAACATACTGCAGCCACAAATCCTGGGGCGCGGAGAGGTCGCAACGTATCTTGAGATCGAGAGGCAAGACCATTGACAATATCCAAGCGATAGTGCGTTCCAACTCTGGCCAGTCAAAGCCGCACTCAAGAACCTCGAAGTCATTGGCAGGATATCCCCCTGAGCTACAGGGCGAGTCTACTAGGGCCACAACCCATGACCAAGACGAAACATTTCTGCAGGAATATGATGATGACAAGCCTGAGTCCGAGAACCGGCCCCTGCCTCCAAACAACGACCAAAGGGACTACAAACCCGCGAAGTCTACTATTCCTCTAACCGATGACCAAAAGGCTCTCTGGAATTATATCAAACCACACCTCGCCTTCACCACAGAGGTTCCAGAGGTGGGCTACATCAAGGAGCTCCTTTCCCTCCCACGGGCACGCGACCTCGTACTCACCCCCAACGAGCCCTTCACCGAGAAGCACACTCGGGACATGGCCGCCTTGATCATCCAGGTTACAGGAGACGTGCTGGAGATGCCATGCACGCGCTGCCGCCGGGAGCAGGGACCATTGTTCAACGGGGGCTGCGTCGCCATCAAGACCGACGCCCACCCGGAAGCCAGGAGGGTGTACCAGAGCTGCGCCAATTGCACCTATGATAGCAAGGGTGGCGCGTGCTCACGCGGCAAGGGCATTCCTATACGACCTCAACCGCCTTTCCCGCCAAAGGCCCCTGGAATCACCAAGAGTACGGATGGTGTTTGGTTGAACAGAGGAGGTGGAGGAGGATTGCCTAGACACACCACAGCAGCTCCGCGACCACAACGACAGGCGGCTCTGGCTGCGGCTGCGGCTACGACTTCGCTTATCTCGGCCGGCGAGGTCCAGTCGGCGGATATGTTTGATATGGAAGAGTGGGAGATGGCGCCTGGTCGAATCCTTAAGTCAAACACCGATAAACCGGTTGGTAAGTGATCCTCCTAATCTCTATCATCACCCTCTGAATCGTTAACCTCTTCCCCTGTAGGCTTCGCCTACTCCAAGCCCTTCCTCTCAACCGGCCACACAGTCCCAGCCTGGAACGACGTGCAGTTCCAGGTTAAGACCATCTACATAGGCCAGACCATCACTATAGACCCCGACGACGGCCAGGCGCGACTCGTTTCGATTGGAACCGGCAAGCTCCGGGTGAAGCTCGATGATGAACCGGAGTTCATGATCGGCCAGGATGGCATGTTCAGGATTGAGCCGGGTATGGCGTGCACGATTGAGAACCGCGTTTACGTCGATGCTAGTGTGCATGTCACGCATCTTTATTTCTGAGGGAGAGGGGGGCGGAGTGGATTAAGGAGGTTGAAAAAGACTGAACAAGGGAGCACAAGATGTGAGGATCGTGGGTGGCTTAAAGAGTTCGTTATTTGGTTCAATCCTGTTATGTTGTCATTTGATGTATTGGCAGTTTGGGATTGAGAAACACGGTTGAGGAAGGTCTGGTACATGCGGACTCCGTTATTCCTCAAAGATGGAAAAGAAGGGGGGAGAAGGTCAATAGTAGTGAGTCTTTTTTGTTTCGTTACTTCAAGCCATCACGGTTGATGACGATGCAAGTCGTTCGCCGTCATCGCTAGGAATAACGCCTTGTGACCGGGAGGTTGACAGAGAATTAGATCCGAACTATGGAGTCTAAACGCCGCCTTGCGCGACGGCATAGCATTCAGAAGATAATCATCAAGAATATAAACCGGAGCAATGGGTCTGTGAATTCGCCAGTCTTCGTTGTTGACTGAGGTCCCGCTGCGTCATCCAGAAGCTGGCGGGGGAACTCGCAAGTTTCCAAACATAAACAAATCTCCAAAACCAACTACATCCAAGATCGTCAAGAATACGATCCCGTGATCTAGATCAGATATTCCTCATCAGCGAAACTCAAATGTCGTCTCAAGCATTCATCCAGTGATGATGTCTGGTGGACTTGGCCGAGCTGGCCAGAACATGGAAGTTTACCTCGCTCAGGGG
Organism: Neurospora terricola FGSC 1889; assembly: GCA_009805285.1. Lineage (NCBI taxonomy): Eukaryota > Fungi > Ascomycota > Sordariomycetes > Sordariales > Sordariaceae > Neurospora > Neurospora terricola. The sequence continues at coordinate 43,936 of RANZ01000213.1, read as the reverse complement.
TAAAGTGGGGGCCCCGCAGCGTCCGCAAGCAGTCCGCGGCAGCACTGGTCGGCCCACCCGCGATCTGTTGGTCAACTCGCATCATGACATCATCAAGGATCATCACTTTGTCACCCGTCACTCACTTTCATTGTGAGTACAGCAATGTCGTCACACATCTTTGTAGAAAGGAACATCACCTGTACTTATAAAGTCTGCTTGCTGCCCGTTTGAAGGGAACTTATCATTCAGCAATACATCACAATCACATTCACACTACCTAGGTACAACAACGAACCTTAACAACAACCCAACTACAACCAACCACTTAACCAATAACCAACACAAACCCATCAAAATGTCTTCCCAGCAGTCCTCCAACTCCCACGTCGGCCCCAAGACCACCGGCGGCAAGGCCGGCGCCGTTCCCACCCCCGCCAACGCCCACATCGGCACTGAGAAGCTCGAGACGAAGCCCAAGGCTTTTGACTCTGAGGGTGCTATTGGCAAGCAGTTTACTGGTATGTCTCTTTCTCTCTCCCACTTCCTCCTCTTCCAACCCTCATCCCATCCCATCTCTTCCCCTCCCATCCATCCCTTCCTTCCTTCTCTCCCTATCCAGTGCCGTAATTAACCAATTTCACCCAATCAGAAACCGGCGCAATCGGCCAAATCGGCGAAGCAGTCGGCGGTCCTCTCTCCTCCTCCGGCGTGATCGGCAAGCAGTTCACCGACCAGGGCGCCATTGGCGGCACTGTTCAGGACACTCTTGGTGGTACTAAGCAGAGCGGGTCAGGGATCTCCAAGTCGAACTAAAGAGATAAAGGAGATGAAGGAAAGCAGCAGAGGATGGGTGGGGTGGGTGCCTTGATCCCGTGAGGGATTGGGTTGTAACATTATCATGATGACGACTTTAATGACTAAATAATCATTTCAACAACATAAGACTGGTGCAAGTGTGGTGATGACGTTGATCATGGCGATGATGCTGCGGGGCCCTTTCAGGGGGTTGCGGTAACATGGCTTCGAGCGACAATGAACCGATGGTAGCAAGTGAAGAATTGGTAGTGTAAGCTTGTTTGTATATTCATATCGAGAGGACTTACACCAGTGTGAGCTGTCAAGGTATCGTTTCCGTGATTGCTGTATCTCTGATATGTGAATGACATGGGGTTGATGTCAAAGAGCATGAATGTTTACTGTGTAAACGGTCCAGACCCTCCAGACCCAAGACGAGTTTCCAGCCGCGATGGTTGACCGGAACCGATTACCTGTACCGAGTCCCACGCCGGCACGCCAGTCGGCGTCCTACTTGTGGGGCCGAAAGTGTCCCCACAGCGCCGGGTCACAGCGGGTATCAGATTGATCTGATAAAAAGTCTCGGCACCAGGGGAAAGAGGGGCACGGGCATTTCGTCGCATTTCGGCTGACGTTAGCCAGCCTGAGCTCAGTCCGATCTCGGGGCCTCAACCATGCTCTGCAACCTTGAGGGCCCTGAACAGACCCTGACCAGTGCGGAGCTGTTGCAGAGAATTTGGAGATCAGACGGGCCCGTGGACAGGCACTGGACAGGCCTGGACAGGGCAAGACAGGGTCGAGAAGGCGGGAAGAAGCCTGTGAAGCTCCGATGCGGCCGGCCAAAGTGGAAGTCAAACGATTATGAATGTGTGACTACCACTCCAGTCTGGACCTTCTTCTTCTACCTGCTATGTACATAGCTAGTTCTACTCGGTACAATACACCGATATCCAAGACCCGTTGATGGGATCTTTTTCTTTTGATACCTACTCCCCATCTTCCGCCCATTTTCTTTGCGGAAGCTGAAGTTCACGGACGACAGGAACCGCGGTGAACTGGTTCTGAGTCAACACTGGCAGCCATAACATCAATCTTGAGTCCCTCTTCTTCTGTCTGTCTCTTCTCAGCCACGATTTCCTTTTCTTTTTGAAGTGAACAATTCCGATCCGGGTCTCGTTTCCCACTTCCCGTCCTCATCCTCGAGTCACACATACCGGTATCCTACCTCTAGATACGTTGTCTATCTTCTGCCATTGTGCTCCTTCATTGCGACCACAACGCTGCTTCGCCAAGTCCAGTCCACTGTCATCACCAGAACTTCAATCCATACCGTCGTCATCCCGCACGCACTCGACCCTTCGCTACCAGTCAATCAGTCACCGAGGTTAACTTTTTCGATTCCAATTTCTTGGTTTTCCTTCGCGGCCATCCAATCGCGCTTCATCCCCAATCACCAGGCCCTTCCTCGGCCCTTCTTCTCCGCTTCCGCTGTCCCCCGCGCCGTCCGATCGACCTCCGCATTCCGCGCCCCGCGGCCCCAGAACCTCCCCACATCAACCCGCTGCCGCCGGTGGAGCACCCTGGTTGCCGCGCCCGCCTCCGACATGAAAGAAGGCACCCCGGCCCCGGTTCCGGTCCAAGGCCCGGTCTCGGCCGCCTCGCCGTTGGATGCCGCCGCCGGACTCAAGACGTCACACTCACATCTCGCCGGCCTCGCGACACAAACACAAAAGACTCGCGCTGCACTCCTTGGTGGTGGTGTCAGTGGTGATATCGACACGAGACCAACAGCTTCGATTACGAAAGCTGCCGAAGCAACTGCTACAAGCACAACAACAAAATGGAATACCAAGAACCTTGGCCTACGACTTGGTGCTGACCTCGTCAGTGCCGCTTCGGCAGCCGTTCTTGTTGCGCCTGTTATTTCCATTATTGACCGGTATGTCCTCTTTACCCTCGCAACCCACCCACCAAGCTACCATCCACCAAGCTACCATCCACCAAGCTACCATCCACCAAGCTACCATCCACCCAGCAACTAACCATTATGTTCCCAGCTCAATAATGGAAAACGCCTCCGGCGCCGCCCCCCTCCTCACCTCCCTCCGCCGCTCCCTGCGCTCCCTCCTCCTCTCCCCACGGTCCACCATCCTCTCCCGTCCCTTCGGCCTCATCTTCCTCTTATACGGGGGCACCTACCTAACAGCCAACACTCTGGACACCATCGTCTCCACCGTCCAGAACAACCCAAACCCAGCGCACGTCACCTCCGGCAGTTCCAAATTCTTCGCCTCCTCCGCTGCCAACATCGGCCTATGCATCTACAAAGACCAAGTCTTCGTCCGCCTCTTCGGACCCCCCGGTGCTACACCGAGACCCGTGGGACTGCCGAGTTATTTACTGTTTGCGGTGAGGGATTGTATGACTATTTTTGCTTCGTTCAACGTCCCGCCGCTGTTGGGGCCGGTTTTGACCGAACGGTTAAGCAAGGATACGCAGAAGTGGATCAGTGGGCAGACGATGGCGCAGTTTGCGGCGCCGGCGGTGGTGCAGCTTTTTAGTACCCCCGTGCATCTGTTGGGGTTGGATATGTATAATCGGCCTTCTGGTGGTTCGGGAGGGCCGAGCTGGGGAGAGAGGTGGACGTTGGTGAGGAAGAATTGGGCGGTTAGTGTGACGGCAAGGATATGTAGGATTGTACCGGCTTTTGGGGTCGGTGGGGTGGTTAATATGAAGGTTAGGAAGGGTTTGATGGAGCGGTTGAGTTAGACGATGGGGGTGAGGGAGGGTGTTGGGGATTTGAGGATGGATGGATGGATGGATGGATAGGCATATGGGGGAGTGTTTGTTGCTGTTGGGTTTGTTGTGCTGAGTATAAAGCTGCGTAGAGCGGTGGCAGGTGTCGGGATAGAGGTTAGGCGTTTTGGAATGTCCTTTGCTGCTTTGATTTCGTGGGTTTTAGGCGTTTGTCTTGTGGTTGTGGTCTTGTTGTTTTAGAATGCCAGATTTGGCTGTGTTTTAGAGAGAAGGGGCAACCTCTGGTGTACACAGAAACATCACCGAGTCCGTAGAATTGTGGTTTCTGCGAACGTCCACTGTCAATTTTCACAGTTCTATGATTAACAACAAAAAGCAGATCTAACGTATGAAAGGAGTCATAAGATTATAGCAAAGAGCCCGAACCCCGAGCGGCAACGCAGCGAGTACTACTCACATCACAAAAATCCGCTCTCCTTCAACGCCTTCATAATCCTCTCGTTCTCCTCCTTCGCCGGATCTGGCCTCGTAGCACCTTCTCCCGTATCAATAAAGTTTTCCCAAAACTTCAAACCCTCAATGCCCTCCTCACGGCACAGGACGCCACGTTCTTCCGCCATCTCGAGCTCCTCCTCGGCAACACCTATACTCCAACCGAACCTCTCCGCCGCATCTCTTGCTGTGACGCCCCGCCCAAACTCGCGCCAATCCCACGCCACCTCCCGGTCCGGCGGGAAGTTGTGCAAATCCTGCATCCAGGCCAGCAGCGCCCTGATGGTCGTCTCATCCGTCCGGTCGCGCCCCTGAACCACCTTCACACCCGACTTGAACGTGCGCAGCCGGACAGGCAACCCGAGCTTGTCCCACAAGTTAACCGCCTTCTCGAAGTCCGCCGGGCTGACCAGCTCCACGCCCCCGCGAAGCCGGTTGAACATGGCCCAGAGGTCGACAAGCGAGATGATCCCGCCCGCTTTCCTGAGCACACCTCGCGCATCGTCGGTGAGGAACTCGGCCAAGGTACGGGCGAGTTCGGACAGATAGAGCGAGTCACCACCGCCGCCGCTGCCAACAATATCCTTGGTCGCAATCAGGCCAAGCTGGCTGGCTGACTCGGCGAGCAGCGCATTTTCGCTGCCGGAGGAAGCACCGCCTGCGCCCTTGACTTGGCGCGCAAAGGTCTCTGCCAGGGCCACGATTTCCTTGGCGGAGGCCATCAGGGCTTCGAGGTCCTCGAACGCGTTTCCGATGACGATCTCGTTGTTCTTGCGCATGGATTGGCCGCGCTGTTCGAGGCCTGCGATTCCCGCGATCTTGACGCGTTCGGGCTGGCCTCCAGCTGAGCCGCCTCCTCCTCCTCCTCCTCCTCCTCCAGTTCCTCCACCGGGACCAGATCCTACCCCTGACCCGTTTGAAGAGGTTTTGGGAATCGGAGGTGCGCCCTGAAGTAGCCACTTGCGCTGGGTTATTGATCCTTTGAGCCTCTCGTAAAAAATCTTCTCTCCGCCACCGCGGAAGGAGAGCTTCACGCTTTCGAGGGCCTCGCTCTTGGGAGCCAGACTGCTCAGAACTGGACCGGGAGAGTCTGTCTCCCGTCTTTGTTGTGTGAGTTCAGCAGGTAGGTCGTTGGAGATGAGTGGCCCTCCGCACATCTCGCATGACATCAGCGAGGGATGGTTGAGAAAGGTACATCTTGGACACTGGAAAGATGCGCTGGCGTCTTCTGCCTGGAAGGGCGATGGCGATGTCTGAGTTGCTGGTGCCGGTGACTCGGAGCCTTGCTTGGGTCGGACAGGAAGCGGGGTGTAAAGGGCAGGTCCGCCACCGGGCTGTCGACTCGTCGCATTCGAGATGGCCGCCTTGAGGATATGAGTCAAGGTGGGCTTGATACCACAGGCTAAACAGGGAGGGAGAGGCGTGTGTTCACTCGCCGTCGTCGGGTCGAAATTGGACGGCACTGGGTTAGAGAAGCTGCAGATGGTGCATACCCATGTCGCTGAGCTTGCTGGAGGCGTATCAACAGGCGGCGCACGGAAGGGGCTGTCTACACGTTGCGCCGGGGAAGCATTTCCATTGCGCGACGGTTGGAGCGATGCTCGCTTGTTGGCTTTGGGCACCAAGGTGATCTTGGGCGAGGACTTGAGGAAACCGGCCTATATCCCATAATACCATTTAGTATTTGATCACTCGGCATGTCTCTTGGGAAAGGCGCAATTACGTAAAACTCGTAGCGCTCAATGTCCTTGAGATCCAAAGCAGCAGAGTACTTTCTAGGCTCCGCCTTGTCGACGTAGCATATTCGGTGCGAGGTCAGGTAAACCTGGCCATTTTGCTGGTTGGGCAGTTTGTATTTGCTGGTAAAGGCATGGCGCATCAGTCAGTCGGGGCGTCATTGAAATAGAGCCGCGCATTCRCAAGCACATGGATTTTGAGATGTCATGCCAAGGGTAAACAAAGCAAGAGACGTGATGATGACGTGAATGGAGAAGGGACCGGCTCACCCCTCGTACAACCCCACATTGTCCTGGACAAAGAGCAGGTCTTCATCGGGCAGGTACGACGGCCGCAAGGCAGTGGTGAGGTCGAGATTCTTTAGAAACATTCGTCATAGCTGGGGGAAAGCTGTTGGGGCCTTCAGGGAGTCGGGTTATTAAGGAGTGAAAAGAGGACCGACAACTTGGAACAGAAGTGGTGGTTGCTGAATGATGTCGACCAGCGACCGGGACTATATGTCTTGGCGGCGATTAGATAGCGGCTAGGTACACACTTTCCCGTCCACTGTAGCGAGGGCAATCTGAGCCTTGCTTCAGCAGGCCTTCGGCTGCTCATCAAATGTCCTCCCCGTCTTGCCGTCCTGCCATGGGGACACCCACGTGGCTGTGATACAGCTGCACTAACACTGACTCGAGATGACAGACAGCAGGTGGTGACAGGTGCAGCATGCAGCCCGTGCGGTGGCTAGTGATGGCCGGCCGAGTTCCCGTCCGAATGGAACCCACGCCCGAATCAACTTTTGGGCCACTGCCACTTCACACCCTTCCATTTCTTCGAGGTTGAACACTTTGAAGAGAAGACTGGAGGTTCCCTTTGATCAACCTTGCACGTTTCTCGTCACCGCCCACTTCATTTATTTCAGCCCATCATTACATACTATCGGCAACCACTCCCTCGCCACCGTCCACGACTACACGCCCTGTTCCATAGCTAGTTTTGAACCTTGGTTCACACGAGTTGTACGAGTTGTTGTTTTGCCAGCGAGTTCTGTTTAATTTGTTGGCATCGTCTTTTCTTGCTCCGTCGTTGTTGCTTCGACTATCCCTCGACAACCCGATCGATTCCAGACGAGCAACATGCAGTGGTCATCCGCTCAACCTCCTCCGCCGGGCACGCAGCCGCCGGCGGCCTATCCGTACTCTGGTATGCTTCTGCCGTGTCTCTTTTCATCCCATCTCTGCCGCTTTGCTATTTACACCTGCCGCGCCATCGTGACACTGCCGGTGACTGTTGCTGACGTTCGTTCATCTCTACTCCCCAGCTGCTACCGCATTCACTCCAGTTCAGGTCCGCCAAACCTTCGGTCAACCTTATTCCGCCGCACCACCCGCTTCCTATCCTCCCCCACCTGCCTACGGCCCTCTTCCTACACACCCTCCCGCAACACCACTTCACACTAATCCAGCCGCGCCCTTGTCTGCCCCATCGCCTTCTACAACGCAAGAGCCCGCGAAGAAAAAGATCGACTGGCCAGAATCTGTTCGCAACTACGTGCAGCGTTCTTTCCAGACTTCCAACCTAGATCCATCGGTCACCCGCGCCGAAATGGAAGCCAAGCTCAAGGAAACCATCTCGTACGCAAACGACCAGGGCCACATGTACACAGTCAACTGGGAGAAAATGCCCTTGCCACAAGAAATGATCAAGGAGGAGCGTGCTAGAGCCAGGGCCCTTCAGCAAGCATCTCACTTCTCGGCCCTTTCTATTTCCCCTACCAGTTCTAAGAAGCGCAAGTCAACAGATTTCAGTGAGGGCGCCGCACCCCCTTGGCGGAATGGACAGAATCGCCTTGAGGACCGCATTACATTCAATGTTGATAAACGCCCAGCGCCAGTCGAGGAAGCCCAGTCGAAGACACAAAGTAAGTTCCAGAAGCAGTTGGAGAAACGTCAGAAGCGCTTCGACGGAGGTTACAAGTCGACATATCGCGAGCCGACTCCTCCTCCCAGCGACGGCCCGGTTGTCGGTACATGCGAGACCCTGGAGAAGCGTTATCTCCGTCTGACGGCACCGCCCGTTCCGTCCGTGGTCCGACCAGAGCGGGTTCTGCGCCAGACGCTCGAGCTGCTCAAGAGAAAGTGGAAGAAGGAGCAAAACTATTCTTACATCTGCGATCAGTTCAAATCTATGCGTCAGGACCTGACAGTCCAGCGCATCAAGAATGAGTTTACCGTAGAAGTCTACGAAATCCATGCCCGGATTGCCTTGGAGAAGGGGGACCTCGGTGAGTATAATCAGTGCCAGACCCAGCTCAAGGCCCTCTACAAAATGGGTATCAAGGGGAAGTCGATCGAGTTCAAGGCGTATCGTATCTTGTATTTCATTCATACCGCTAACCGCACGGCGTTGAACGACGTCCTGGCGGATCTAACTGCAGCAGAGAAGGAGGAAGAGGCCATAAAGCATGCGCTTGATGTCCGATCCGCTTTGGCGTTGGGCAACTACCACCGCTTTTTCCGGCTCTACAACGATACGCCCAACATGGGCGCATATCTTATGGATATGTTCGTTGGCCGTGAACGCCTTGCCGCTCTTTGCAACATCTGTAAGGCGTATGTACTTTCCATTCCCTCCATATACTGAGTTTCGTTGCTGACTCCGCTTAGGTATAAACCTGATGTGCCGCTGCGCTTCGTCACGGAAGAGCTCTACTTTGAGTCGGATGCGGATGCTGCCCAATTCATCCTCGACTACCAGGGCCAGGATCTACTGGAGGACCGCGACGGAACTGTTGTTTTCCTGACCGGCAAAGCTAAAGAGCTGTTCGAGGGTCCGAGGAAGGCAGCGTTTTCCAGGGTTGACATCAAAGGTCAAATCTAACAGCACTGAGTCCTTATTTCCTATCGTCGCCTCACCCGCCCGCATCGTTTCGGACTCTTTTAAGACATCAGCACCGACTGCCGACCTGATATTTCTACTTCATCTCCGCCTTCGTAGTTTCTCACCTCAGTCACTGGGATCTGCACCCTTGCGTCGTCGTGCAGTAGTTTGATATTATTGATAGCACGCCCTTCGTCGACCTTGTTCTCTGTCAGCCCCCACGACATTTGCGACCTGGGCCCGTTTCAGCAACACCTTATGGAAATGCGATTGGGCGATCGACGATAGAGAATGCCAACGGGTAATCTTTCCCGTTTCTTCGTCTCAACCAGTTCCAATGTTACTCTCTGAAGAGGCGTAACGTGGAAAGCATTAGAGGAAGCCCACATCATTCCCTGTGGAAACCCTACATTGACGAACACCACTTCTTCCTCCGAGTCGTCTGGCGACCTTGCGATGCGCCCGGTTGTCACTTGCAACGCAGTCCAACTTACCTTTTCAGCTAGTTCCTCCAGGACAGGTGCTCCTTCTTTCCCGATTATTGTGCCTTTCCGGAAGATCCGACGTGTCAGCTCCGAACGTCTCGCATTTTAGCAAGCATCGAGGTCACGGGGAGGTGGCCTTTGACGACGTGGAAGCAGCAGCATTAGTTGCTACGGTGCTGTAGTGGCATCCTGCTCTCTTTATATACGTGCTCGCAAGCACCGCTCTTTTTCGAATCTTTTACAGTACTCCTTGTGTTTCGGCGTGGGCATCTTTGGGTGGGATTTCGGGTCAGCAAGCATAGGGTTGTGGCGTCTCTGGGTGTCAAAACTGATTGCATCTGTCCCTTGGTTTTCTTCTTCATCTTAGTATAGGTAACTCAGGTGTTTGGCGTTAAGGGAACAGTGTTGAGAGCAGTCGGCCTATTCACTTTTGCGCCTAACACACAGCCTTGGGCAAGGAGCTTGAATGGGCATGTTTTCAGTTAGCAAATAAGAACGTACTTCATTAACACCAGCCTACAGTAATGTTGTGCGCCGTTGGTATTTGATGCCATTCTGGTTGCCTTTATGTTAGAGTACGGTGAGCCGCGCGCCAACTCAATCGGGCGGGCATCATGATCAAAGGAAAAGGGTCCTTTCAACTTCTGCTCGCACTGCAAGCAGATGTTACACACCTCCACGATATGCGTTTACCTCTTGATGCAGTTACTAACACAACCTTTGGTCAAATCGAAGCGGTGGCTTGTGAGGCAAAAGCTAGATACCCTAGAAAATCAATAAATATCACGCTGCCTCACTGCTTACAGGTGCGCCAGCGGGCATCCCGGCCTGTCCTGTGCTTCTCGCGTTACATCCCGATCGGTCAAAGCTTGTACATGTACATAGAAATCCTGCACTAATAAATGAATGGAAGAGTTGGAACCACTGCGATGGGAAACGTGGCGATTGGCGGCCTCATTTGGGCGTTGTTTGTGTCCAATGGAGAGGATGAGGATATCGAATATTTGAAGGACGTCCACTTACACCACCATCATGAGCATCACTCCCTCTAGGAGCTCGCATTTTATTGCCGTGGCCAAAGTGAGAGGAACGTAATACAAGGCCGAACAGAAACCTTGAAGCGACAAAAAGTGGGATTTGTTAAGCAAAAGAAGAATAAAAAAAGACTGGATGTGTTGGCGCCCAAAATTGTAAAATCTTCGACAGAGTTTTGCAGCATAGCCCTACCAGGCCGTCATAATGGCGTCTCTATAGAGTCTAGACACCAATGCTCCTTGTTCGCTGTTGGGTTGTTGAATTGTTAGTCAGGCGCAGGCCGCGGCGGTTCATCCGAATGCCCCGAGACCGAGAACCGAGAAGTCAAAGCGATATCTGATATTTGATCATGATGCTTTTGCTGCACCAATGAAGGAGACTCGGACTTTGTAGAATCGCTTTACGACCTTTACCAAACATAGGTAGATCTGAAAACCTCGAACTTAGTCGTAACCATAAAATATAATCTAGTGACGCTACCAGCCTTACTGCTTTCTTATGAACCGTCTCGGAGGCCTTGCATTGAGTTTGTTTGCTCGGATCGGATCTGTCGAGTCCTTCAGCTTCCAAGTCCACCGACGTTTATGATCGAGCCTTCCATGTCGATGTCAATGCATTGACAAGGTGTGGGCTTTGAACATCTTATGACGCATCGTATGAGTTGGTGCACTAACAGCAGGCATATTCCTGCCTCACAGCATCGCATCGACTGTTTTCGACGATGACTTAAGTCCTTGGATGGGCAGTGACGGAACGGACTCGAGCATGAAGCAATCCTTGAGGTTGGAGAAGTGAGTGAATTCCCACAGGTACCGGTGCGATAGCAACCTGGTCGTCAACTCCTAGCAACGGGAGCGCTCGAGCAAACCAACCACAGTTCCCGCTATGATAAGCGCGATCACGATGCATATGCAGTGCTTAGAAGATATGTACAATACGCACACTAGCACGCACACATACATATCTTATGCCAGACTACGCAATACATACACCACATGTGTAGGCCAGGCAATAACAAAGACAAAGATACCAACGGAGAATACCTGAGGTGGCAGCAATCTTACCTGATCAATAGCCTCACTGTCCGAAACTCAGTCTTTGATTAGAACTTGTAAGACTGGCAAGCTGGTTGGTTTCAGTTGAGATTTGACGTTGGCCGACTTCTTCCATTTGTCGCAAAGTTCTGGTCGTATCGTGGTGGGCACGACCGGAATCCCAAAGATCGAGAGCGGCCAAGAAAGGCTATCTAGAAAGCCAATTCGGACCCACAGGCCCAGGGAGGGTGGGTCCCTCTGGACGAGAACCCTGGCCGCGCTCTCCAATTACACCAACCGCAGGCCAGCAACTGCGCCAATCGAGCAGGCCGGGGGCATCAGGTACCTGCCCGCGCGGCCTCTGCGCTGCTGCAACGCTGCAGTTGCAATTCCCCTCTCCAGTCGAGGTAGCCGTGACAGTCCTGGCCGTCCATTGTCATGCCGATTGTCATGCGGTTGCTAGGTAACGGCTACCCTAGATAGAGGCAGCCACCCTTTCACGCTCAGGACACAGGCATAAACTAGCAGGCACTACTAGTAGCAGACACTAGCAGAGCCAGCAAGCGCGAGTGGCTGTTTTTCCAACATTTTCCATGCCGTCGGCTAGGCTGGTGACTCGACCTTCATCACACCCGCCCGTCTTCGAGCCATCTCCGGCCACCACCCTGTCGACTTCCACTCTTGTGAGAGCACCCAGACCCGACCCTTGATCACCCTTGCTGCTTCCGCTTCAAGCTTGGCTTGGGCTGGTCCTTTTCTCCCTTTTTTTTTAATGCTATTGCTGCCCGTCCCGAAGCCCAGCAGAACTAGCAGAACTAGCACGCAAGGCACGCAGGCCATATATCCCACCTGATCCAGATCCTTCCCCTCCACCGCGCACTTCCAGCTTCCATTCCCAGCTGCTCGCTCGCTTCAGTTCCAACCCTCGACAACCAACCTTTCTGCGACAGTTACTCAATCAACCCCGGCAACACTCGCACATTCAACGCAACTCCCGGCGGATTGTCCACCACCAGACATTCCAGAAGCGCTCGCCGGACTGGGAATTGCAGGTTGAGCATTGGGTCTAGGCAGTCGGCATTGCGGCTGAACAAAGGAACAAGAGGATTGCCATCAACACCACACACACACGCCAGGCGGCCCTGATCAGGCTCAGACAAAGACGGAAAGCCAAGATTGAGGCAAACTCGGCCAGACAGCGCCTCTCGAAATTGGGTCAGCTATCGACTTTGGAGGGATAGAAGCATTGGGGCGCGACCAGTTTACACGAAACGGCCCCCGAAATTAGCTGGACAACCGCTACTCCCAAATTACAACGTCTCCCTTACGTTCGCACGGTCGCAAACACTAGCAGAGAACGACCCCGTTCGCGATATTCACTCCCGTCATCGCAGCGCTGCTTCCCCGGCACCCATCCGACCGATACATACGGCGCATTTGGATCGTTACACAGATCCCAGCCAGCAACACCCTCCACGACACACACACCCGCAGAACCGCCCAGGACCAACCCCAGAGGGATCCTAGGCAACACCTCTCGCCGTCCGTCATTTGAGTCGGCGTAACCCCAACCACGATTGCCTGCGCACGCCGACACTAGGACGCCCGCTCCAAAAGTTGTTTGCTGACGCCCCTCACCCCGTCAGCCGTTTCTGTTTCTCTACCTGTATAGCACAATAGTTCCGGTTTTGGTCTGTGTACACACAGCTTACAAGTCGTCTAAGTATCGCTGTCGGACAAGATGAAGGTACGTCATTCCCCGCTGTTCTTGTGCTATGCCATCCCATCTCTCTTCCCTTCCCCGTCCCTCCTCCTCTTCAGTCCGATCATTTTCGCTCGTTCCCCCAAAGAACAGCCCTCGTGATTGTCCAGTCACTGGCAGAGGCTTCACTGCTATTGGGGACATGAGAGATAGGATCGGGCTACGGCTCAGCTATTCATACACCACCACATAGGCGTTCTTGCCTTGGCCAGTTCGTCACGATGGAATACAGCTTGCGTGAACCGGAGGAATCCTTTTTCTTGGTGTCTGCTCCATCTCCACCCACAGCACCTCTCGAATTTGCTTGGCCTGGTCGGGATACTCTTCTCAATACTGCGGTCTCGTCGTTCTGGCAACTAACAATGTCACGCGGTTTTAAGGCTCTACGAAGGTCCATCAAGGGTGGAGAGAAGGACTCCAAACCCCATATTACTATTCAACCGAAAGCTGCCGTCGCCATTGTCCCTCCAAAGAAGGTATGTCTCGGAACAAGGTCTCAACCACAAGGCACTTGGGCTAAACTTGTTATCACAGGTTATAAAAGCTCTTTACGATTACGAAGCACAAACTGCACAGGAGCTTAGCTTTTCACGCGGCGATTTCTTCCATGTCATCGGTCGTGAAAATGACCAAGAGTGGTACGAGGCGTGCAACCCTGCGCTACCAGACGCTCGTGGTCTCGTGCCCGTCGCTTATTTTCAGGCCCTTGGACGTACGGAACGCGATAGCGGCCAGTCTCAAACCGGTTCGTTGGGTTTGAAGACTGTAGATAGCGATTCGGGATACGGTGAAGGCTCGGCAGCCTCGCCCCCTGGGGCCAACGCAGGACACCGGATCTCGAAAACGCCTGGCAAGAACGGAGCCATGGTTTATGGTGTCGTTTTGTACGATTTCCAAGCCGAACGGGCAGACGAATTGGAAGCCAAGCAGGGCGAGGCCATCATTGTGATCGCCCAGTCGAACCCCGAATGGTTCGTGGCTAAGCCCATTGGAAGACTTGGCGGCCCGGGTTTAATCCCCGTATCCTTCGTTGAGATTCGGGACATGGCGAGTAATACTGCTGTCCCGAACCCCCATGAAGCCGTACGAAGAGCTGGGATTCCGAAGGTGGAAGAGTGGAAGAAGATGGCTGCGGAGTACAAGAACTCCAGCATAACGCTCGGCAAGTTTGATGTTGGTGGTGGTGGTCAACAACCACTCGACCAGGCTATGAACCGCCTGACCTTGCAAGGAAGCGCCCGGTTGAGCCAGCAGACTACTCACACCCAGGTACGTTACGATTCCGTCTACAAGCTCTGCATGCGTGTTTGTACTAACAGTTCTTTTTTCAGCAACAAATACAGGCTCAAGGACAAACCTATGCGGCGAGGCCAACCTCGACACTATACGCACCCATCGCAGCCAGGGTTCCGAGGTACTGCTTTGCCGAGGACAAGTACTGGTTTGTTATCGAAGCCGAACTGGAGGATGGTCGATGCTTCGAGCTTTCGCGATACTACGAAGATTTCTACGACTTCCAGATTGCGCTTCTAACCGAGTTCCCTCTCGAAGCTGGAACTACAGGCGGCAAGCAGCGAACGCTACCATACATGCCCGGTCCTGTTAATTACGTGACTGATGCGATTACGGAAGGCCGCCGCCACAACCTTGACTCTTACGTCAAAAGTCTACTGGAACAACCACCACACATCTCCCGCTGTAACCTGGTCAAGCAGTTCTTCTCTCCTAGAGAGGGTGATTACGAAATCGACCCTAGTGTTGCTCGCGAGGAATACCGGTTTTCGGGAGGCTCTGGTCCGTCTTCTGACTCACCAGCCGACGGCCTCTCACTACAGAGCACAGCCGGCAACGGTAACAGATACTCTGCCGGTCTCGGCGTTCCTCAGAGACAGTTGAGCATTGGCAACGGCCAACCACCCATTAACCGTCAGATTTCAGGACTCACGCAGGGTTCGCAGACTTCGTTGTCGCCTGCTATCATGCAGGGCGGTTCGCAAATGAAGGTGAAACTACACTTCAACGGCGACATCATTGCCATCCGCGTACCCACTGATATTCCCTTCCAAGCTCTCCATGACAAGATTCTCGACCGTCTTAAGATTCCCCAAGGCGAACACGTTCAGCTCAGTTACAAGGACGACGCGAGTGGGGAGAAGCCTCCTCTGATGAACGATGAGGATCTCGACATTGCACTGCAACGGAACGAAAAGCTGCTTGTTTACGTGGAATAATCGACTGGCGAATCTCGACAGCCAAACCCATACACGTTTGTTGGCCACATACCGATACACAGCGTCATTCAGATACCATGGTCACATGCGCCATGTTTCACGAACATTCGATTCGAAGACAGCAACCGGGTGAACTAAGACACTCAGCATTCACAAGTCACGCGAGACGGCTACCTACACGAGCAAGGCGAGCAATCTGGAGGGAAATACACATTCGCGCACTCAGACACATACCAACTTTATCGTTGACGGCTGCCAACAAACTGCTCTTCACCCAACACACAATGCGACATCTACACCCCACGCTATATACCCAAACACATACGTACATTATACGGGACTTCGCGGTTTAGTCGATGTAATACGTTTCGAATCGATTGGCTCGTCTCTCTCCACTCACTAAAATTTTTGGGACGCATATGGTTATGGGGCATTTTGGATTCGGCAAGGACCTCGGGGTACGGTGATTTTTTGGAACAGCTCGGGAGAGAGTCAGGCCAAAGGGGTCTGTGACCATGGTGAGAGAAGGAAGGAAGTGGAGTCAGGGGAGGATTTGCGCGCTTGCAGGAAGGCTGCGGTGGGGCCAAATTGGGAGATGGATTTTTGGTTAGGCGGGAGGAGAGAGTGGAAGGATTAAATTTGATACCAAACCACGGTATTACTGGAGGCCGATGATGGAGGTGGTGGTGGAATAAGAAGAGGAGGTGGTGGTGGTGGCGAGGGTGATGACAAGGGACAGGAAGAAGGGGCCCTTGTGAATGGATGATGAATGAAATGAAAAACACCAAGAGGCTTTTTGTGTTTCAAGATGTTGATAATGAGATGGCGGGTGACACGGGGTATTGTTACCGCAGTGTTGTTGAGATTTGAAGATATCCATGTGCGAATAAATTGTTTTTGGTGTTCAGAGTTGAGAGTGAAGATGACCAGAAACAGGAGGGTAGTAGTGGTCTACTCGCTGCCAGTTATTAGAATAAATCTACGTTTGAAAATATCGCGGTTTTCGATAATTGCATGTTTAATCTACTATGCAATGTCATTGCAAATTGAATGAATACTCCATTTATCAACTACTCGTCAGGTCTTCAAAACCGACCGTCTTACTAGCGGGCGAGTACGGGAAATGCCAAGCCCATCAAAATATATAACACATCGCATATTCTGGCAAAGGAAGCCATGTTAACCATGACACTTTCACACCAAACAATCAGAATTCGATCCATGTATACGAAGCTAGGAGTAACAAAGTCGATACCATTTCAAACCACCATTGTAACGCTTGTAAGTCAACCAGCCCAAAGGCCAGACCTGTATCAACTCTTTTTGAAACACTTGAAATACAATCCACGTCGTCCCCAACTAATAACTCCGAAGCCTAAATTTCTCCGGTGACAGGTAGGTGTACAACGACCCATACATACCCTCTGGTAAAGACGATGACGCCCAAAACTCCTGTAGATTCCGCCGTAAAAAATACCCGGAAAAGAACATGCCAGGATAAACATGGCAGGGCAAACATACGGAACTGAGAGGTACCGACCCTTTCTCAACAAGAGGCGGATAACGATAAAGAAACCAAAGTGTAAAAGGAAACCGAACCGAGAAGAAAGTCTAAACCCGTGAAAAAAAGGTCAAGAAGCCCTCAAAAACAGAAGTGCAAAGCACTCCTCTCACCTCCCTCTCAAACAACAACATGAGTACTCATATGCTCCACCGCCTCCTTAATAGTCCTCAACATCCTCTGATTCACACAAAACGGGCATCTGACCGGGCGATCCGTCAGAGACACGGGTCCTCCACTCGGAATCGGCGTCAGCGTTAGCGGGTCCTCTACCCCCCCACCACCTACACCAGAACCGGGCACGAACCTCGCCGCTGTAGTAGTCCTATTAGCACCACCGCCACCACGAGCAGGTGTAGACATGGCATTCGCATAAGCCTGTCCGGCAATAGTCCCCAAAGGCGGAAGTCCCCGCTCAGCGCGCTCGCGCTCTTCGCGCGCGGCCGCGGCTTCGGCTTCAGCGTCGGCTTCTTCTTGTTGGAGCGCGCGGAGGGCGTTTTGGAGGACTACGTCCGGGTCGTCGTCGGGGGAGTAGCCACCCATGGGTGCGTCGCCGACGGCGGGTGCAAGGCCGCTAGTGTTGAGAGCAGGATGGGGTTGCGGTTGCTGCTGGAGTCCGGATAAATGTTGCTGGTGCTGGTTCTGGTGGGGGTTAGGTTGCTGGTGATGGGAAGCGGGGGAAGGGCCCTCCATCTTCCTGACGATTTCATCCCTCACGCGCGCGCACGTGGCTAGAGTAGGCTCGACGCCCACCACGCGCACAACCGTGTCGCGGATCACCGTGGGTGAGACGTCCGCCGTGATGCTCATGAACCGGCCCACGGCGTCGACGAGGTAGGGGATGTCGTCGGCCGGGTTGGGCGCCGTGCCGTGGCGCCGCTGGCGGCGGATCAGCAAGCCATAACGCTTCTTGAAGCGGTGGATCCAGCCCGGACTAAACTCTGGAGCCGTTTCGTCTTTGTAGCGCGGCAGTTGGGTGAAGATGTTCTTGGCCTTTTCGGCTAGTTCTTCGTTGGAGGGTTGCCGGCCGGAAGCCACCATCTGCTGGTGCCAGAGCAGGACGAGCTTCTCGACGTCGGGCCAGTTGCCGAAGCGCAGGCGCGAGCCGGAGAGCTGCGGATCGCCATCTAAACGGGCGTATTTGGGCGAGAGAGAGTGCGAGACGGTCGATTGCGAGATGGTCTGGTTGTATTGCGTTTGGAACCACTCGATGCAGGCCTTGTGGCTAGGCCGGACGGTTTGCGAGTTGGCCCATCGTCGGAGGGCGCGGCGCTGGTCGAGCGTCAGCGAGTTGCGTTCGCGTTCTTTGGGCGGCGAGAGGCTGCCGTTGTTGCTGTGGGTGTTGTTGTTGTGGGTGATGGTGTTGGTGTTGGCGTTGGTGGCAGCCTCGCTCTCGACGGCCGACATGGTCGAGTCCGCAATTGGGCAGTGGCCCAGCGTCTTTTATTAAAGCGGGCACGACGATGACCTGAGTGGCTGTCTTGTCTTGGAATATCACCACCCCTACAAGAGAGTATTCAGGGTTTAGTGTAATCCACAGTAATCGGGTGGGAGGTGGGCGAGGTTTCGAAGGTGTTGTGATCGCTGTAAAGAGGGTTTGTGGCTGTTTTCGTTCCTAAACGTTGTCGGAGTTGAGAGAGTCGGGGAGTTGGCAGTTCAGGAGGAGATTTGGGTCCTGTTTCGCATGCTGATAGGCTGCTGTCACAGTGCATAACCCTAACCCGACCCACTGCCCCCCGCTGATTCATCGTGTGCCAATGCGCGTTTGGAGCATGCTCCTCACTTGTTCCAATGCATTGTAACGTCAATGAATATCGCCGAGGTATATACATTTACCACAACGACAACTCTTTGCTCGTCATCGCCATTCGTTATGCCACAGACCGGTCAACCCCTCTATTTTGTTACCTTCTTTCAGTGAAAGGGCCCGGCCCAGACCAAGAGCCAGCAGGGAAGGTTTCAACTGCAGTTGTTACATCAAGGCCGGCATTAACTAGCAACAAACGGAGTGCGGATGTTCAAACTGCTAACGATATTCCCATCGATGTCCATCTGAATCTCCTTACCCAACGTCGCAATGTCGTCTTTACGTTATTTGTGACTTTCTTTTAGCATTTAGCAGCATCTTCATGTTTTTCTCCGTGTTTTCTGCATTTTCCTTCATTGCTTTCGACATGTGGACCGCGAGTGTTTAAGCAAATTAACTTGTCCGCACGCACTCGAAACACACATATACGGACTCTTCTCTTACCAAGCGTCATATTTCCTCTCCCTTTTACCCTCCAAAGCACAAGATCACTTGTTCCTGATTTTCTGGCACAGATCAGATCTGGTACACATCTGCACATATGGAACACACAAAGTGGCTAGCTTTGGACGACGCGTTTGCCAGGGCCTTTTGCCATGCATCAATAAGAAAGAGTCAACAAGCCAGCTTTCATCACCAGTCACAAAGCCCAKGTATGGTGTCCTGTCTGAGAGATCTACTTGCAAGTGCTTTTAGGTTTCAACAAGTCATTGTCTCAACGGCGTTCGTCCTTGAGGAGAGAAAAAGGTGCGAACGTGCATGGTTTAGTAGTTATGGGCAAGTTAACTCATCCAGATTGACTCAACAGAACGATCTCACATCCGCAAATATCAATTATCATGGTCATGTGAGCCAGTCATGAGTACTTGACAGTCAAGATGCCCTTTTCATTCCTTCATAATGCTTTAGTGGACGTCTACCAGGTCAAACCAGCCCCAAGGCACATGACAAGCCAAGTCGGTTCCTCGAACCCTTCGTGACCGACGAGATAAACAGCTTGATGTTGCAAGCCAATATTAAGTCGCGGATTTTGACCAGCCACGCGCCCATATCTTTGGACAGTCCATGCACCCCAACCCGCTACGATCCTGACGGCCCTATGATACTGGCGATATTCCACAGGGCATTCCTAGTACTTCGTCCACTCGCGAGTCTTTGACCACATCTGCACCCAAGAGTCCATTAGCACTGTTCTCTGGTTTGATATAGGTATGCCGACTTACCTTGTCAAAGAATTTACCCTCGTGTCCTCTTTCCAGCACAAAGTGCATGGCTGCATTCAGATCGGCGACTTCCTTACGTGTTGCGTCGTGCTTGACGTTCAAGTCGCCTATGATCTGCTTCAGCTCCTCCTTCAGGTCCTCGTGTTTTCTGTTGTTCGCCTTCTTTTCGGATATGTAATTCTTCTTAGCTCTCTCGGCGTTCTTTGTCATGACATCAAACTTCCGTTTGCTCTCTTCCAAAAGAGCCGCGAAATCCCCATTCTGCTTCATGAGATCCCCATTCTGCTTCATGAGGGCCTCATTCTGCTTCATAAGAGCCTTGAGTTGCTCCACTAAAGCTGCGTCTTGTCCCTGAACAGGCTCGAAAGCTGTCTCTTGCTGTAGAACCGGCATGGAAGCTGTGTCCTGCGCTAGAACAGGCATGGAAGCTGTGTCCTGCTCCATAACAGGCTCGGAAGCTGGCTATTGTCATGTCACGGAATGATCAGCGAGATATCTCAAACGTTTGAAACAATCTTGGCAAGATTCCTACCTGAACATTCGCCGGTGAAGAGGCAGAAGAGTCAGTACCCGCCGAGAGCTTGCTTGGCGCCCGATCGGTGGTTGTGGAAGTTTTACGTCCTCTACGATGAGAGAAGCGACGCTTCTTGACGCCATCAGCCTTCGGTTTACTACCACGCCCCATCTTGCTTCGAGTGAAGGTGTTAAAGACGGGGGTTAAGCGTGTAGAAGGAGAGCAAGTCGGCCAGGTGACTGGGGTTGGAGTGTTTTCGTGTGATATCAGACTGAGAGTCAGCTTTGGCGTGAGGAGGAAAAGAAAGTGTAAGGACGGGAAACGCCAACTGTCTTCAAGTCGTCACGGCAGCTGACTAGACCTTTCTTGCACGGGCCAAACACTCATCGTGCCTGCCAGAAAAGAACGACAGCAGAGTGAAAGGCAACAGCCCACAACGTAAGTCCCCTTCACTCTCCATGGCCCCCCAACATATCTGCAGGTACTTTGACTCAGAAAGATGGGATGAATTCATCGGCAAATAACATTCACCCACCCCAACATTCACCCACCCCACACAGCCAGGGTGAGACCGGAGAATCGGCAGGCAAAATCGTGACTGGTACCGTGTAGTCACTCAGTGACGGATCACTCGACACTGACAGCCATCCTTCATGGAAAGCTCAGCGTCACTGTTTACATCTTGATTTCCATCTCGTGGTCTTCTTCCTGTCATCTATTACCGCCAGCTTTCATTAGGTAGGTGTGATAATGGGTACGTGCCGTGGCGTGAAGACTCCCCGAGTATACTTCGCAGCTGTCCCAGAACTTCCCAAAGACGACTCGCCAAGGTTCTACGTCAGCGCCTTTTGTGATCACTTCCCGTTCGTCTGATGTCCTCGGCTCGTCACCTGTCACCCCTTCACCGAGTCCATCCGTTTGCTCCTCCGGTTCGGGGGGATGATGAAGGTCAGGCTGCCACCTGGCAGCATTGATTATCAAGCCAGTCCGCCACTCAGAGGACACGGAGAAACTTCTCCGTGAGATTCCTTATCTTTCTCTCGACAGTTGAAGATCAGACGAGACCTTTACAGGTGAAGTTGCTGGCAGGAGTGGGTCCGCCGGCCGACCTTCACCACAGCCCCCGCCATCGAGACTCGTCGTCCCGTCCGTCCATGAGACCACAACGGCAGGTGACGCGCAAACAATGCCTACCTGCAGTTTCATCCCAACTTGAATACCTATTCACAGAACTTCACAATAGCAACTGGAAATTCCCAGTGGAGCTGCAGCCAGAATTTGCACTCCTGCACGGACCAGCAAACTGCCCTCCTCGTCCCTATAAGAACCCCCCCTCCTCTACACAATCTTGCTCCTTCTCCCTCTTCCATTTCAACCATCACAACCTCTCGGTCTTCCTCGCTCGCCAAACATCTTCGAGCGCAACCGTCCCCAACCACAATGGCTGACTTTGATCAAGACAAGGACATCACCATGTCCAACACACCTTCGGTAAGTCTCTTCGCATCCGGCATCACTCGTCAGCAATGGTTTCAGATTCCCGCAAGAGCGACGCTTCCTCTACGTGAAAATGCCTGCGCTCTCCTGTGTACACAAGATCTGCTCCTGTTCTTCTGGGATCACTGTTCGCCTAGATGAACCATGTTGAGCGCCTTGTCACGGTTGAGGGTCAGGCCGCGGCCGTGGAAGCCAAGGTCCACCTTGGTACTCACTCCACGATGCTATCGTTGTAGTTGGGGCTCTTTGAGTTCCGTTCAAAGGAAGTGCTACCTCAAGCGAATGAGTGGGTCTGCGGACTCTGGATGGTCCTCTACATTGTATGACCTGACGTCCCGGGAACACACAGGGTCCGTGAATGTTGTCGATTCCTGGTGTTTTCTTCTTCGAGCGCAGGTGTGACAACTGCAGCTCGCAGAAATTTATCCCGTTAAAGGTTTTTCGGAGTGGCGCGGGATATGATTCTCACGCATGACGAGTGATGAGACTTACCATAGTGGGTTCACTTGCTGACGGATGCACCAGTTCTCCCAGGGCACTACCAGCCTCGCCATTCGCAACAGGCCTGCACCCCAAGACATGGTCGCGGTAAGTTTCCTCGCCCATTTGACATCTCATCCTCATTGCTCCTTGCTTCCACTCACCTTTTCCTCACATCTTGTTGAACAAACATCATCTATCTATCATGTACTAACCGTTGCGAATATTTCTTGCAGGCCAATCCAGCACCCTCGAGCTGCGTCACGGCTGTCACTGGTGCCGTTCTCAACGCTGTCACTCAAGTTGACCATAGGCTGGAGCGCCTCGTTCGTGACGTGGCGGACAGTGCAGAGAGACCTACCGACCTGGGGTCTGGCACAGTTGTGCCTTGACGACACCAACGCGGCCAAGGTCGCGAATGCTGCTGCAATTGTCAAGATGCAGGTGCAAGTGGCAACCGTCGACTTTGAGAAGGAGAAACTCAAGGAGAGTGTGAGAAACAACGACAGCTACCACCGGAGCAAGGTCAGGAAGGAGAGAAGGCGCATCGACCGCCTGGAGGGACTGCTTGAGATCTTGCTGCTGGAGAGAACCATGCCGGCCACGGAGGAAACTCGAGCCTTGGTCAACAAGAAGATCGAGCAATTCGAGAAGGCCCATAAAGCCAAATGTGCCAGGAATGATGCGCAGGTTATCCAGGCTGGTCCGGCGACCCCTGGCCCCTACTCCAGCGACTGAGGGAACTTGCTTGGCTTCTGTGTTTGAGGCTATGGCTTTTAGGGTGCACGGAGTTCATGATTTACGATACCCGTGGGAATGATTCAGCATGGAGTTCCAGGAAAGGAGTAGTAACTTTGAGATCGCCATTCAGAAGTTGGTCATGATACTGGCCCATAATACACAGGCTTGATTTGTCTTGTTCGATTGCAAAGAAGAACATATTGCCAAGTTGATCCGTGTTTCTGTCATGTCCCATGTTGCTCAAAGATCGCATGCCTTTGCCGTGAGAACCAAGTGTCATTGTCCTTGCGAGCTTTCAATATGAGGCAACTCACTACACAGTTGGTTCTTTTTGGATCCTGACTGCCATCATGGTTCTCTTGATGTTCTCTTTCAGTGTAGCCGTGACCTTCATCCTCACACATCTCTCTCGCGACTAGTGACGCAACTTCTCTTTCCCCAGAAATGCAAGATTCTCTCCCATTCAAACAAGCTTGGATGATGAAAATTGTCACACAATCACAGTTATAACGCAGGTAAAGAGTGATTATCATGCAAACAGAGAACGCTCCGTGAACATCAACAGAAGTTTGATCACAAGAAGACCTTTGAAACTCCAAGACACACCAAGAATCGGCGTCTCGTCCCGTCGCATCACCAATTCCTTCAGTGCTGTCTCTCCATCCACAATGACACCTCCAAATGATTCGACTGCCGTTAACAATGTCATGAATCTTCAGTGCCACCGTGACCGCAGGACCCCTGCGTCAACTTTGCTGCGCCGTCAAGCCTGTCTGCCAAATCCAACGACTGTAACCTAACCATCAACACAACGTGAACTTCAGTTGCTCTCCACTTTGGAAGGTTACCTATGAACACAAAAGAAACAGCCCGGCTCAGCCGGTCCCCATTGGAAGGCTTGCCCCCTTCCCTGTCTTAAGTTCTTAACTCCGATATGGTGCATTGAAAACGGCTGGTTGGAGCCGCAATATCCGTTGGAGACTTTACCCGCTGCTGTGCGCCGACGACCCCTCGAGACCCTTACATTAGCGCAGCAGGGCTCGACTGAACTTTCTTGGGAGGCACCACTCGCATACCCTTGGGCCTCTCCGAAGACACACACCCTTAAGCCTCTTTGAAGATAGTAAATTTCTTCGTCTAGGAACAGAAGGTTGCTCTGAGAGCGGCCGCACTCGTGAGGCACTGTAAAGTTAATTGCTACGTAGAAAAACGGTGAACGCGTGAAGAATTGGTCTGTGAGCAGACACTCAGATGTGATGTAACGCCGAGGTCAGGCAAGTGACTTTGTCTCTCGGATTCATGATGTCTTCAAGTCTTAGGGTTCCATTCTCGGCTGGCCGAGGGAGAGACCACATCCTGTCTGGTGAGGAAGGGAGCATCTATAAAGAGGCGAACAATCCTCTGATTTTATGGCATCACATCATCCAAACATTCCCCATACACTCCCTAATCCTCCCAATCTCCCTCACTTACTGCCAGAACTTCCATCAACAATGGTCAACTTCCTCACCCTCTCCTTCGCCGCGGTGGCTCTCACCCCAATTGTCGGCGCCGTTCCCACCGCCACCACCGCCCGCGATATAGGCTCTGCGCCTGAGCCCTTCTCCTTCGCCAAATGGGTAGACGAGATCATCGCCAACCCCGAAGAAGCAGCCACTCCCCAACAGGCTCTTGACGCTTATTACATCTATGTCAACAGCACCTCTAGCGAGGATGGTGAGTAATCACCTACTGAGTTCTCGCTGAAAACACTTTTGAGGAAAAGACCCAAACTGACCCCTCTCACCCATCATTGGCAGTCTTCCCCGAAACAGCCTCCAAGATGCACAAACGACTCACCTGCAACCAGCTCCTTGGCGGAGAAGCACCGGTAAGTTTTCCACGCATCTGAAGCCGACCTCAAAGTGAAGTCGAAAACTAACCGAACATGCTTGTAACGTACACTAGATCCCCGACGCAGTCGAATGCATCAACTACCTCGCCCGCCTCAACACGCAAAAGTGCGAGGTCTACCGGGGCTCGAACCACGTCTCGTTCCGGACGCACGGCGATGCCGAGATGATTGGCATCAGGCCGGATAGCAATGGTGCTTCGACTATTTGGTAAGTTACCCTCCCACTGTCCTAGAAAAGAAATAGAAAAAAACAAAAAGAAGGAAGCACGCTGACACACACGTCTTAAAACAAATAGCAACAACGTCGCCCGCGCCGGCGGTAAAGTCATGGACGCCTGCTCCCGAGCGGACAACACGGTGCAAGGTCAGGATACGACACCGGATGATGCGAGTATTGCTGTGCACATCATCAAGAAGGGTCGGGGACGTAAATGAAAGAGAAGAGAAGAAACCTTCTTCTTAGTTCTCTGGTGATGCAACCAGAGAATCTGAAGATGTGTGTCCCCAAAAGGCTAAGCGGGTTTAGGTCGTGTCAGGTCGGTAGGGATGTTGGGATTGTCCAGAGATCTGGGCGCGAGGCTGCTAGGAAATCGCAACTTGATGTACCTAGGCCTGATAGGTACCATTATTTCAGTCGTTGTTCGTGAAGAGTTCGTGGAACCAACCTGCATAATAAAGTGTCCTGGGGCTGTTGTCATGCTTAATATACGTCCACCAACGAATATCATGAAGAAATGAAAAGGAAAGGGCAGTTAAATGCTCCTCGGCCGCTTGAATACGATGCAGAGTCAGGATACGACGCCGAATTCAGCGGTGCCCATTGCTGTGCAGTGTACGTGTTAGCAGAAAGAGATGGGGAGCTAGGTAAAGGTAAAGGTAGAGGTAAATGTTTTTTTCTGGGCGATGTAACAAAGGATGAAGAGGGAGCACAGGGAGGACTGAGGACGCCCCGTTAGTGTCCAGATGTGGTGATCGATGGGGCTTGTCGTTCAGGGGTTTTGTTTACATCGTCAGGGTTAGGGTCGACAAACTGACGACGAGAGCGAGTGGGGACATCGGGGAGGAAGACAAGGGGGGTGGTGGAGTTGTCAATGAGATCATGAGCTGGATGAGATAGTGATTACAGGTCTGCTGTGATGGTCCAAAATGTGACAGATGAAATGAACCATAACAGATGAGATGGACAGAAATTGATGTATTGGCTGATGCTGCCGAGTTTCGTAGCTGATCGGAACTATCCGATTGCAAGTGTCTTCTCATGAGATGACTTAATGACGGGGGTTGAACAGCATTGGGCTGGATGGAGACACAATCAGTGGTACAAGATGTCCGGATAACGCGATATTCGAGTAACACGGTTTCCATCTCCTTCCCAATGCGTCATTGAACAGAGCCTGTTGGGGTATTGCGAAAACCACCAAACGATGATATTCCCCATGGTAGGAAAGCCTGACAACCGCGAGCTATGCGACGTTGGCGTACAAGACGGCAAGGGGTTTCCAGGCAAATGTCCCATGAAAAGCTTAGTAAATTGGTGGATGACAGAAGGACGGAAGATAGCCCAATCATTGTTATATCTCAGGCCACAGGACTTCATCTTTGTGGTACCTTACCAACCGCTTGATTGGAGAATTTCTGAAAGGTGCTGGTGCGACGGCTCGACATCACCCGTCGAGGCCCACCACCACACTATGGTGCGTCCAAAGCCACATACTGGTGAACGTACATTGGTAGACATTGGCGAATTGGCAGGGATTTCCTGGTAAGATCGAGGTTGGTCTGCACGGTGCTTCAGATGAACTGCCGAATTCGTCTTAAATACCAGCCCCAGCTTCGTGTCCATCTTTCTCTCAACCTCTCCGACAAAGAAGGGGATTCGGGTGTTGCTGATGATATCCGTAGCGGCTAATGATGTGTGACGATGTTGGATCCATGACGTGATTCTCCCAGGCGATGACTTTCCATTAACCAGTCGCTATATATGTACACAGGACAAGTCCAGTCCGCAACGCCTCGTGTCCGTTTCGATCAATCATAACTGTCGTTTTTGAACACTTTAGTGCTTGGCGGGGGCAGCAGCGGGAGCCTGCTTCTCGGTGGCCTCGGAGGTCTCGAGGAACTTCCTATTGGGGTGTTAGCGATCGAGGGTACTATGATGATGCGTGATGACGATAGCGAAGACGTGGGCGCTGGTGCAGACGGAGAGACGAAGAACGAAGGAGAGTCGGAGGCTCCGTACTTGATGAAGTCGGCCTCATCAGAGCTGGAAGCGTTGATGGGGGGAGTAGCAGGGGTCTTGCTGCTGCCGCCGGAAGCGAGGTAGACACCGCCGAAGAGGGAGCCAAGAACACCCATGGCAAGCTGTAGGAAGCTGTTGTTAGTGGAGGCTCTTGTTTATTGTTGATGCTGATGCCATGGGAGGGGCACTGACGTATTGGGAGGCGACCTTCTGGCCGAAAAGGTTGTAGTATTGACCCATTGTGAAGGAGGCGGTTGGAAGTCCTGGCGGGGTGTTTTCGGAGCTTGGTGGTGATGGGACCGGCGTGGAGGAATCAACGGTTTGGAAAACGACGCAAAGGTGAGAGCTCGGTCGCGCAACCTGCCGAAAATTTGGCTGCCTGAGGTTGCAGCCGCCAGCCAAGCCCGACCTCCCGCTGCCAAGCCGTTGCCTGTAGCCGCCCTCGAGCCGCTGCACGTCCAGAACGTCAAAGTCTCGGAAGGGGCACGGACCACACCACATGCCAGACCCGTTGCCCCACCATGCACGCTAGTGTTATCGCGTTATCATTCGGCTATCCACCAGTAAGGTATCGACCGTTCGCTACGTCACTGCTCGAATTGCGCCCGGCTTATGGTCCGGAGTGGAGGAAGCTCATCTGAAGCTCATCTCAGCCTGCCATCGCATTCGGCTTCTTTCCATCACCACATCTCTGATTCCCTAATTGTTTTCTTTCCTAATTGTAACTACCTCTGACGCAAGATCAGGGACAACGACGACCTTTTCTACACAAAACTACATCACCGCGCCAACATCGCGCAATCCGTCTCATACGAGCGATTTCCCCAAATCTCGATAAAATTAAAATAAACCACGATGTGGCCCTTTGGCAGCAGCAGCAACTCGGACAAGCCGGCACCTCCCAAGCAGTCTCCTCCAGAAGTCAGCACTCTACAAGACAAGGTAGAGAAGAAGGCTGTCGATGTCAAGAACGCCGTCCATGACGAGTTCGACCCCAAGAAGCTGCCCGCGCGGGAAAAAAAGCTCCGCGACGGTCTCCAGAAGATAATCGACAAGACTGACAAGGACGATAACTTCTACGACGATCTTTACGAGGGCTAGTACGTGTTTTACACCGGAAAACCAACACAAATGAAAAAAGAAAGGAAATAGGGCCCAACCGTCTAACAGAGC
The DNA here is from genome assembly GCA_009805285.1 of Neurospora terricola FGSC 1889. Taxonomy (NCBI): domain Eukaryota; kingdom Fungi; phylum Ascomycota; class Sordariomycetes; order Sordariales; family Sordariaceae; genus Neurospora; species Neurospora terricola. Next base: position 15,635 of record RANZ01000213.1, on the reverse strand, counting down.
TAACATTGGCCATGTACTCTACGACAGCGCTCCTCCCTCAACCGACTCCAACGTCCGTTACGCTGCCTACGCCTCCCGCTTCCGCACCATCCTCCTCTCCGCCCACCGCTATGTCGCCTACACCTCCGACATTGGCGAGTCCTTCCGCCCCGTCGCGCACCCCTGGCTCGTCCGTGGTGCCTACGGCGTCTCGTGGGCTTACATCCTCGGCGACGTCAGCTACGAAGGCTACAAGGCGTACTGGCACAACCGGCGTGTGCTTGACCCCAACGTCGAGCTGACATCGCGCCAGCAGCGCATTTTGGGTCTGATCGATGAGAACGGCAACAAGAAGATGGAGGACGACAAGCCGACGCCGGGAAAGATCACGCCGCTGGAGGACTGGCGCACCGTGATGCTGCAGCGCGCTATCTTCCAGAGCGTGGCCAGCATGGGTCTGCCTGCGTTTACGATCCACAGCGTGGTGAGGTACAGCGGGCGCGCGATGAAGAACCTAAAGAACAAGACGATCCGGACTTGGGGTCCCATTGGTCTCGGTCTGGCGATCGTGCCTTTCCTGCCCACTTTGTTCGATAAGCCGGTTGAGAACGCGGTCGAGTGGGTCTTCCATAAGGGCTTCGAGACGTTTGGCGGAAAGGAGGCTGTTGGGCACGCGCCACTTATCGGAAGAGAAAGGACGTTGAGCGAGAAGCCTACTCCTCACAAGGAGAAGAGCGAGTAAGCGGGACAGAAGAGGTGATGGAAGGATGCATAGGATGACCGAAGATGATACCCTCAGATTACGAATCTGTTGTATATAACCAGGAGGTACAGAAGTCACCACTTTAAGGGACTCTTACTCGCGCTCTCGCAGTGTATTATAGGTACTCTACTCTTATGTATTCTTGGATAGATTTTTGGACCTTGACCTTCAAGTTGCACAAAGTATCCATATACCTCTATGCGCAATCATGTATTAAAATGCCCTGACAACGTCCCAATCCCAGCACTTGGTATCAGGAAGTGTCCTATAGACCGGATATCGAAATCGCTAGGCCACTCGTCGCTATGCTGCCAAAACATGCAAAGAAAAAGACGAACCAACTCTCTCTCTTCAACCATGTAACTATCAGCCACCCCCCGCTCACATCTCAATCAAATCCGGCGGCGGCCCCACCCCCCTCAACAACACAATCGTATTCCCATTCACCAACACCTTCTCAATCTTCTCATTAAACTCCAGCATCCTCCCGCCCTCCACATGAAACACGCGCAACCGATCCTCCTCCTTACTTGACTGATTATTGACATTCTGCACCTGCAGACTCCTCGCCGCCGCATCCAACACCCTCCCGACCACCCAGTCCTTATTATAAAAGAACTCCCCCTTTGGAATCTTCGCTTTCGCCGTTTCGTTTTCCGCCTCCACATACAGATATATCCTCTTCTCGGGCGGTATCTTCTCATCCCCCTTCGCCGTCTTCTTCAGCGTGTTGACCGCAATGATCCGCTGCGCGGCCGTGCTCGGTTTCGGTTTCGGCAGCGATCTTGCCGCCTCCTCGCGCTTCGTTTTTCCCCACAGCTTAAACCGTTCGAGCGCGCTCTTGGCGCTAGCTTGCATCGCCGCAGCCGTGGCAGCGGACGCTGCTCGTGCCCCGATCGGAACCTTGGATTTACAGTCGTGGTCCTCCGCCAGCCGGTGCTTGAGGCAGTAATCCCTGTTGCAACTCGGGCAGTGCACGCCCGGGACTAAAGAAGTGCCGATGATGGTCTTGCAAGCGTCGTCGGCGCAGGGTTTTTGTGAGACGAGCTCGCGCATACGTTTCCCCTCGCCGGCTGAGGGCCGGGCAAGCTGGGCGAGTCGGCGACGCTCGGCCCAGGCGCCTGCGCAGGAGCAGTTGTGTGAAGACTCGGAGCGGTGGTCGAGGCAGAAGGTCTTGTGACAGGATTGGCAGAGGAAGGGGAGGAAGTCCAGCTGGTTGCAGTATTCGAGCTGGCAGTGCTTGCCGATTAGGCTGGCGTCGGTGTCGGCGGAGGCGCCCGAGGAGGGGGAGGCGACGTCGGCGGTGGACATTTTGACGTAGCTGGTGTCGGAGGAGTCGTTGTTGGACATGGTGAGAGGGGGGATTGGCGAAGCTGAGCTTCGCGCGTTGTTATATATGGGCGTACGTTCTGGGGATTGGTAATGAAGTGCCCCTGGATTGTGAAGGAGTCGAGGACGTCGATGGTCACCCCTGCCAAGTCGTACTTTGTAAGGACGCTGGTGCCTTCGCTTGTGATACAATAGCTAAAGATAGCTTGGGCGTGGCAAAGGGGTCGTTGTCGTGTGAAGATTCGCAAGCTGGTGGTAGAATTTCGCTGTCACACGACGTGTTGGTGGAGGCTGGATGACAAACCAAATCGAAAGTCGGTAGCAAGATGTTTGGGACAAGATGGCGGCTTCGTGATGTTGTTGTTGCCTTCGGGGTCCATTGCGCATGCATCGCCTGCCTTTCAGCGCCGCAGCGGCCCTCGCGGCCCTGTCAGCCGCTGCCGTCAGCCGCCGCACGGTGGAGCTGGAAGGGTCTCGAATGCACGAAATTGTGGAGAGATCTGGTACCTACATAATCAACAGGGGCAAACACAACCCAGATTGCCTGCCGGATGCCCACTGGTGGCGCTCCGAGTCCACTGCGAGTCCACTGTAATTCGTGGGGTAAAGCAACCTGAACTAGTGATGTCAGCTCGGGATGTTTCCTGAAACCAAACAAAACATCTTCACTTTCATTACTGTCGTGCCAATCTCGTCTTGCGCCTTCTTTGGTGAACACAATCTTTGGACAGCGGACCCCCCTCTCAGAATCCGTTTTATAACTGTCGGCTACTCGAAGCAATGAGAAGTCATAACCAGTAAAGACCAGGAAGCTGATTCACAACCACATGCCAACTTCGGGGTTAGGGTCCATGAGCTTTGTTGTCATCTGCAACGCCGAGTGCGTCTTTGTGATGACGAAATAGGGCAGTAGAGAAGCTGGCCATACTCTCATACAACTCAAACGAACCATTCAATCACCGATATGACCAGTCGTCAACATAAACAACTCCTCGCCCACCATGCCTCCCTATGTACCTCGCAAGCGAGTCCGCGATGAATCTCCTTCTCTATCCAAGGATGAGAAGAGTCATACGAAGCGAAGAAAAGGCAAAGACAACCTCAACACCGCAAACTTGACGGCCCCACCGCGGAAGCCAACTCTCTTCGACGCCCTCGACGCAAGCGCCAGTCCCGGTTCATCATCCAAGACCAGCCTCGCAGCACTGGCGCTCGACGAGAGCTCCGATGACGACTCCAGTTCTCTATCGTCTTTATCCGATGGCGACTTTGAAGATGTTCCGGTCCTCAAGAAACAGAACGCCAATGCCCAGGTAGACGAGGGCGAGGACGAGGAGGACGACGACGAAGATCTCGAATTCGAAGACGTCGAACCCTACCAGCCCCAACCAAACTCAGCAAACGTCCCCGAAGCGCCCACCGGCGATCTCGAACTGACGCTAATCCGCGACACGCGCATCTCCCTCGCCAATGCGCTGGGGAAGAAGGGACCGTCCAAGCTAGAGCGGAGGATACGAGTTTCGACTCACTGTGTGCACGTGCAGCTGCTTTTATGGCACAATGCCGTTCGAAACGCTTGGCTGTGCGATTCAGAGGTGCAGGGGATTCTTCTCTCGCACCTTCCCCCGAAGCTGTGGGATGAGGTGGATAGGTGGAGGCGGAGTAGTGGGTTGGAGGTGGTAGAGGTACCTGATGGTGGTGGCACTGAGGTTTCGACGACTAAGAAGTCACGCGCCCAGAAGAAGACGAGGGCACAGTTGAAAGGGAAAGGGAAGGCTAAAGGGAAAGATGCCGGAGCGGATCGGTCGAGGGATTGGGGTCAGGCTGCGAAACATCTGGAAAAGGGCGCGGTGGATATGAGCCATGGCGATCCTCTCTTCCGCTTGATGAAGGTTCTCAGCGCGTGGTGGAAGCAGCGGTTTCGGATCACGGCACCGGGGCTGCGGAAATGGGGGTACATGGCGTTGGAGAGGTTGGATCGTTTGACCAAGGCCTTCAGTCAGGAGGACCATCAACCGGAACGATTTGGAGAGCGAATCGCCTGTTTGGAAGACTTTCGCGGGTGTGCTTCGGAATGCGCTGGAAGCCGTGATGTTGGCGCTCAACTTTTTACGGCATTGTTGAGGGCATTGGGGCTTGAGGCTAGGTTGGTGGCTAGTCTGCAGCCTTTGGGGTTTGGCTGGACCAAAGTGGAAGAGGCAGATCCGGAGAAGGAGGAAGATCTCAACTCGACCCCGAAAAAGAAGATGGGAGCCACGAGTATGGCCAAACAGACCGTCACGACGCAGGCTTCGGGGACATCTACAAGGCGTGGTGCTAGCCGTAAGGCAACGAAGATCCAGAGGTCTAACTCGGAGCTCATAGCAGCAGACAGTGACGACGATCTCGTCATTAGTGACCCCGAGCCCGAACCAACACCGCGCCAAAGCAACAACGTATACGACAAAGACCTGGAGTTTCCCCATTACTGGACCGAAGTTCTTTCCCCAGTCACCAAGAAGTATCTACCAGTTGACCCCCTCGTCAAATCCGTTATTGGAACAAATCGGGAGTTGATAGAATCTCTGGAACCACGGGGTAGCAAGGCGGACAAGGCTAAACAGGTCATGGCCTATGTCGTGGGATACTCGCCAGACGGCACGGCAAAGGACGTCACAGTGCGCTACCTCAAGAGACAAACCCTGCCCGGGCGCACAAAAGGCATGCGAATCCCTATCGAGAAGGTTCCCGTTTACAACAAGCACGGCAAGGTAGCGAGGTACGAGATGCACGACTGGTTCCAGACGGTGATGAAAGGCTACGCCCGAGGCGGCAGGAGCAAGCCTGCCATGACTGACGTCGACCTAGAAGAAGACGCGACGGATCTGAAGCCGGCCAAGCCCGAAAAGAAGGAAGTCAAAGAGGGCGACGAAACTCTGCAGTACTACAAGCAGTCTAAGGAGTTCGTGCTCGAGCGCCACCTAAAGCGCGAGGAAGCACTCCTGCCCAACGCGCGACCGGTCAAAATCTTCAGGAACAAAGGCGGCGGCAAAAGTTCAACAACCACCGCCCAAGACGAGCCCGTCTACCCCCGCAAAGACGTAGTCCAAGTCAAGAGCGCCGAAACCTGGCACAAGCAAGGGCGGGCACCCCTCCCCGGCGAGCAACCTTTGAAGCGGGTGCCCTACCGAGCAGCAACGAACAACCGGCGGCGCGAGATCGCCGAAGCCGAGCGGCTTACGGGCCAAAAAGTGCTGCAGGGCTTGTACAGCTTCGACCAGACAGATTGGATCATCCCGCCGCCCATTGAAAACGGCGTGATCCCCAAGAACGAGTACGGCAACATCGACCTGTTCGTCGAGCACATGTGTCCTCAGGGAGCGGTGCACGTGCCGTACCGCGGCGCGATGCGGGTGTGCAAGAGGTTGGACATCGACTACGCGGAGGCGGTGGTGGACTTTGAGTTTGGCCACAGGATGGCGGTGCCGGTCATTCAGGGGGTGGTTATCGCTGAGGAGCATTACGACAAAGTGATGGAGGAGCTGGCGAAAGATGAGGCGGAGAAGAAGAGGAAGGAGGATGAAAAGCGACGGAAGGCGGCGTTGGGGATGTGGAGGAAGTTTTTGATGGGGTTGAGGATTGTGGAGAGGATTAAGCAGGATTATGGGCATGTGAGTGATGAGGTGGAGGTTTTTGGGAGGCATGGACGAGGAGGGGCGGGGGCCCAGCAGGAGTTGTCTGAAGCCGAAGCCGAAGTAGCTGGGGATGATGAGGATATGGGTGGTGGTGGGTTTTTGCCGGAAGGCTTTGAGGTTGAGGATGATGAGAGGGATACCCAGCTCAGGTCTTCTTTCTTCCCTGTAGTGGACGAAGATGACGAGGAGGGAGAGGATGCACTGGAGGTTGATCACGGCGAGGGCGAGGGCGAGGGCGAGGGCAATGGTGAACAACCGGCAAAGAAAGATGTCGCTGTGATGAGTACGAGGCCTAAGCGCAAAGTCGCTACCAAGGCCAAGGCAAGTGTTCCGGGCTCGCGAAGGAGAACGAGGCGTAATGTACCTTCAAGCGATGAAGATGACGAGGATGAAGATTTGGAAATGTCAGATTTGGAGGACGATGAGGAGGATGTTTGAGCTATAAGCTAGGGTACGATCAAGGTACCTGCTCGTTACAGGCAGTTGACCAACAAATGTTGAATTGAACCTGTCGAAACATCGTCCATAGCCCAAATTTTCGGGCAACTCACGGATTCGGTGATCATGAACGTGACAATGGTATTCTGGTCTAGGACACAACTTTTGTCGAGCTCGATGTTTCTCTTGCTCAATGTCGTGTACCGCACAGAGGTGGAAGGTGGGTTGGGTGGCCTTGCTAACTACCGCGCAATCACAAGTCACAGTAGCGGGGTTGAAGCATTATTTGCTGTAATGTGGGGTTGTGCCCCACCACGCGAACGTGGCCTAGCGCCCTTTGGGTGTTTTTCTGCGAATATTCGCATAGGTAGCGCTTGTCCTCTTTCATCATGTGTTATGAGAACTACGTACATTGAATACCTGTTCATATGGTTCTTATACCAAGACAACACCTGCCTTTGGCCATTAAGCCTTCGTACAATCACGCAAGTTTTGCCCCAGAAGCTGCAGGTAGCTTATCTCACATTCAGACCAATTTGGCCGACTCCGACTGGAGTGGACAAAGTCGTGGGGTGTGAGAGTACCACTTCCATTCGGTCCAGCCGTCCGGGTTTTTCTGGCGTTCACCAACTGCACAAACCAAGCCAGGCACCCAGTTCATAAAAGGGGCGCTACCCTGTTCACATTGCCGAGTGGCTGCTTCCACTTGGGCCTGCGGTTGGTGACCAAGAGAGGCTCTGGGCCTCTGGGCCTCTCCGCACAGGTTCCAGCTTCGCCTGTGTCAAGCACTGCATTTTTCATTCACGGCGCCATCGGATCCGACGACATCACTTTTTGTCTTACCCACCGTTGTATGGATTTCGGTCAATTCAGGTTGCCTTCTCTTGGCCTGCACCGTCGGGCACTTCCGCTTTAATCTTGTCGCTTCCCGACCGTGAAGGTTAACTTTGTCACCCGTTTGCGACAGCCGCATGAACGGGTGACGGTGGCCCGGCAACGTGTCGGTTGCTCACACTGTCCGATCCTGTCATCAAGGTCCACGCTCAGTACGTTCGGCAAGCGTAAACTGGGGAAGGCCTCAACCGAGTCAACCCCGATGGGGTTTGCTGGCCGCCTGCCGCCGGTGCATCTACTCCTCTCCACGACTGGCTGGATTCATCATCCCATATCATCCATTGCAACACAGCTCGCGTCCACGCAACTGCCGCCGCATTGTTGGTTTGGGCCTCGTTCAATCCCCAACTCAACAGCGACACCACCCGACGCTTCCAGGCTTCTTAAGCATAGCACAGTCACCAAGTTTGAAGCGCCATGTCTCCTCTCTGATGCGCCCGCAGACCGAGAGCACTCCACCCAAACCTTCGCTTCATTATATCTCCAAACAGTCGCGTGCATCCTGCTTTCCTGCCCATCGAGCCATGGGGCTGTGGTAGGACTTCGTCAGCCTGTAAGTCAACATATGCTCAGAAGAACCTTGAGGGCATCATCGCCAAACCGGGCGGACGAGACGGATCGTACGAGACCAACCTGCAACCTTCGACTCGCCGCCTAAACCGCCTAACCAACAACCTTCACGAACACCTCGAACGAGCCGAGGCCACGCCCATTCCCTCGCAAGCCACAAGCTGGTACATATTTCCCCAATCCGAGGAAAAATAGTAAAACTCGCTCCACGCAAGCTGTCAGGCACATGCTTCGCCTCGCTATCTCTGCAGCTTCGCCGACTTTTTGCTCATACGTTCTTTCGTCGTCAGCACGTATCGAACTACCTTGCGAAGCGAGCCTGAGCGATGAGCGCCGCGAATCCGTAAGTTACTTTGTGTTCACGAACCACCGTGATATTCCCCAAGCACATCTTTTCCCTATTCTCGTGCGTTTTCATTCCTCCATCATGCCTTGGTCATGTACCGTGTGGTTACCCACCCTCATGTCTTGGCCAATATCAAACCACCAGAACGACCGGACGTCGCCCCCGACTATCATGCACCTGACCAAGTCCTGAGCCGCATCACCGGGGTGTTTCATTCTCGTTGCTGGGTGGGTGGATTTCTCAACCAGATACACATCACCACGCGGACATTCGAAGATTCTCTCTCAGGCTTCGCGTTCCATTCCATGCAGAATGGGGTTGCATTGAAGCACCTCGTTGTCCTATTGACACGGCATCTGAATCACTTCCGCCTAATATCTATGGGCGAGAGTACGGCCATCTTCGCTCGCCATTCATACAACATAACTTCCACATCTGGTCTTGCTATTTAAAGTGGCTAACACGCCCGGCCTCTACCCACTCTCAATACCAAAAGCGCCCTTCCTTTCTTTCTTTCTTTCTTTCTTTTTCATCGTCGTTATCACCACCGTAGGTGTAAACCTACCTCTCGTTACTCTCCCCCCATGTTTACTCTCTTTACTCCCCTCATGCTCACTCACTTGAATCAGGGCGAAAGTTCCAAGGGAAAGGCAGACGGGACAGGCTGGAGACAACCTTTTGCATCTCATCATCCAGAGACGTGGTCCCGTTGCGAGAGGTATAAAGATACTAATTTCCTGGGCAGGGTTTTCGTTGACGATGGTTGGCCACCTCCTGCTGTCCCACCGGTGCCGGAAGAAGGGCCACAACGTGACCAGGACACGTTTCTGGCCACAGTCATAGGCCTTCTACCGGATATTTGTCCAGAATACGCCCAGCAGCATGGTCATGAATACGGATGGGATCCAGAACTGTTCCTCAACCGTGTCTTGGAGGAAGAAGGCAACGGCACCAAATATCCAAGACGCGCCAAGAAAAGGAAACGAGACGATGAGGATGTGGGTGACAACGCGAAAGAGTCCAAGCTGCAAAAATTGCACAAAAAATATGAGGGTCGTGTATCTCAACACAATAGAGACCACAATTATAGCCGCGTCTGGTGAGTTTCTCAACCGTCGCCAGATTCTGGAGACAAAGCTGGGGTTTACCCATTCACACCCGAAGCTTGAAGCCAAAACTAATTGTGGACCAGCCGGCTACTTCTCAGGGAAGCTTTTCCCAAAGCATATGTAGGCGAAATTGAGGACGCTATGTCAGCGTACAACTTTTCGATTTACCAAACGTACTCAGCCCTACATGAGGATTTTTCGAAACCGCATGGCGTCACCTTTCGCAGGAAAACGTTTCCCAGGCACAAGAACAACATCGAAGAGGTAGCAATCGATAACGAAGATATCACTCCACCGGGCAGAGAGGCACAGCAAGAATTTCTCGCAGCGCAGGAGGTATGTTCAGCAAGATTAGCCAAGGACGCCGCGGAAGAAGCCCGGGAGAGGGAAGAGAAGGAAAACTTCGAGAACGCGAAGGCGGAAGGCGCCATCACCGAATGCGGGTGTTGTTTTGACGAACTCCCCTACAATCGCATGGTGCACTGCGATGGTGACACGGCTCACTGGTTCTGCTATGACTGCGCTCGGCGGCAAGCAGAAAATCAGATCGGACAGCAGCGGTATCATCTAGGTTGCATGTCTATGGATGGCTGCGAGGCGACTTTCTCCAGAGATCAAAAAGACCTGTTTCTGGATGACCGCCTGAAGCGTACCCTGGAGCAGATCGAGCAAAATGACAGCATTCGACGGGCTGGTATCGAGGGTCTGGAGACTTGTCCATTCTGCAACTATGCTGCGGAGTATCCCCCAGTGGAGGTCAACTGGGAGTTCGAGTGTCAGCAACCGGAGTGCGGCGTGAAAAGCTGCCGACGTTGCCGTCAAGAAACTCACATCGGCAAGTCTTGCGAGGAGGCGATGGCTGAAGCAGCCCGTAACAAGGGTGAAGACGCCAAGCGAAAACTCGAGGAGGCCAGGTCAATGGCTATGATTCGGGAGTGCTACAAATGTAAGTCCTCATATCATCTTCCTCTGGTCGTCTAGTTCAGGCTAACCGGCATAGGCAATAATCGGTTCATCAAAGAGAGCGGTTGCAACAAGATGACTTGTCCCAGATGCAGAGCCATGCAATGCTACGTTTGCAGACAGCCTTGCGATTACAGCCACTTTGATGATGTGAACAGAGGTGGTAAAAAGGGCAACTGTCCTCTCTTTCAACAACAATCATTGGATGAGATTCACGACAAGGAGGCTCGGGAAGCCGAGGAGAGGGAACGAAAGAAGCTACTCGAAGCGGACCCCAGCATTGATGCTCAGGAGCTTGAAATCAAGTTTGATGAGAAGCTTTTTCCAAAACGCCAGCAGCCTGTTCATGCTAACGGTGTGCGTGTTCCTGGAGCCTACCCCGGTCAAATTCCGGATCGAATTCGGCATGCGCTTGCGGGTGCGATAGCGCAACCCCAGGTGCGCGGGCCGAATCAGGCCCAGCCAGGCATGCCAGGAGCTGCACATGTGCAGCCCGTGGGACAGGAAGCCGATCTTCTACAGCAGTGTCAGTATTCTGTCCTCCTCGAGACCTTGTTTTTCATCCAGCATGTGAATGCTTGACTGACTTTGCTCCTGCCATAGACGTTAGACTAGGACTGCCGCCGGGACCAGTGCGAGACCGGTTCATGGAGAGGTGGGGACCCCGATACGCGCAACTGGCAGCCCAGATAGCCCAGAGGAACCGAGGACCGGTTCAGCCACAACAGGGTCAAGTGGCCAACGGCTATCCTAACCAAGGAATGAACCGAGGACTTGCAGGCTATGCTGCCCCTGGCGTCCATCCCAACCCCCATCCCCATCCCCTTCCCAATTACAATGCCAATCCGGCTCCCAATCCTGCTCTCAATCCTGCTCCCAATCCTGTTCCCAATCCTGCTCACAATCGCAATCCCCATCCCAATCCTGCTCCCCATCCAGTCCAGGCACCACAGGCGTTTCCGGGATTTGGAAACCAGGTCCTCCATCACAACCACAACCACAACCACAACCACTACATGCTTAACGCGCATTTCCCGGCCAATGTTCCAGACTGGAATCCAGGCGGGCCAGATCTCCTCGGCCTCGGCCTTGGCCCCCTTCCCCCGAACGATGGATTTGGCCTTCCCCAGATGGCGCAACCCGCGGCGCCTAGAAGGGCCGCCCTTCCTCCTCCTGTGGCAGTCCCTCCTGTGGCAATCAACAACGTCCCAAACCCGGGCATCAACGCGCGGAGCTTTGGCCGAGCCCCGGTAGTAGCAGTTCCTCCTAGACAGCAGGTGCCTGTTGTCGATCTTACTGCTGATGATTAGGTGCCAGAGGGACTAGATCGCCCAGGCCAGGTAGCTGCAGGACCTCCTGGACAGCAGGCACCTGATGAGGACATTTATGAGTTTGATGACTTGCTAGAGGTGCTACGTATATTCCGTGCCCTCCGTGCCCTCCCTCGTCCCCTTTCCCCTAACGCTGTATTTCGTCTTCCTGGCCCAGTTCCGCCACCTCGGCTGCTACGTGTACTGGATGCCCTCCCTGGTATCTTTCCCCCTAACGATGGGCTCGGTCCTCATGACCCAGTTCCGGGACCTGGGGCGCCCGGAATGGATCCTGATGCCAACCATGCAGGGGATGATTGATCGGACAGTGTGGCGCCCGTTCCGGTCTTCTTGGGGGTTGCATCATGTCAATGATGCTGCGTTTTAATCAAGGAAACTTGATATCGGCCTTGGCAAGCTTGATCTGGTGTGGACGGACTGACGAGGGAAAAATTTGGGTCAGTCAAAGTTATCGTTGACGACTTGTGGGTTCCATTTTACGACGGCCTTTTTCTGAGATATCAGGAATGTCGCCTTTGCTACGGTTTCCACGGACATCACTGGAGATCTTCAAGCGGTTAGGGAATCTACTGCAGTGGAATTGATGACTAGCTGGCGGAAAGAGCAACAAAAAATCGAAGATGGTGGAAGAGGATGCTGATGTCTTCTCAGCATACGTTGGCATCGCTGGCATTGCGTGGGTGTTTGTCTGGTTTTTTTTTTTGCTCAAAACGAAAAGGAGGAGGCACTGTTGCCGCGTTTTCTACGTTGCATTATTACTGTTTGGAATTTTTTGAGCGAGTATAAAGCGGGTTTGTTGGTTTGTTTGTTGCATTTTCAGACGGGAGCATGGCCACCCAGTTAGTTTGTGCTTTTTCTTCTTCTTGCTCTGCAAGACATTGCACATTGCGTGGCGAAGCGTGGTTAGCAGTAGCATTGTAGATCGTATGATACCCCAAATAGAGCAAGTTAGTTATTTGCACATAGGTAGCGCTGTAGATAACATGCTGATCAATTATATATACTTTGTTTCCAAAGGGAGAAAACGAGTTACTTAGCGACGTTGAGATGATGGTGATTTGCCAACTGGGAGCTAAGGTAGTGTGAGATTATGGTCAACCTTGGATGTCTCTTGTGTGACCATCCGACATACACCATGACCAAAGCTCATTGTGACTGTAATGTACCGGCATGTTTGTGGAGACATCGGAAACAGGAGAGTAGCAGAGTTCACGGTTGACAAGTCTCACCGGAGCAGTAGTTATCGACATTTAAACAACACCAAGCAACCGAGTTTAACTGGCCCTTGACTCGAGCCAGAACATTTCATGTATTCCTCTTCATACTATCTCCTTTTTCTTTCTTCTAGGGTATCACAAATCATCACATCATCGCGCCACCATCTAACTAACCACTACCATCTAACCACCACCACCACGGACCACTTCTCTTCCTCCCCATCTGCCTGCTAATTCACATCTCATATCATATTCCAATGCCATCATTTCTTCCCGCAGCCCCTGCAGCCCCTGTCGAAAACCAAGAGTTTTAGCTTTCCCCCAACTAGGTAACACCAACACAGCATACAAAGTATACAGAGTTGACCGACGGGACTTAACGCCCCCTTGCAAACTTCTCATGCCACTTCCCCCTCGTCTTAACAGCCGGCGCACTCGCGTCCTCCGCTTCGGGAACTAACTCGATCGTTTCGTGGAGGGTGGTTAGGGTTCGGAGGCCTGGTACCTTTATTTCCATCTCCATCCCTGTCTCCATCCCCGTCTCTGTCCCCGTCTCTGTCTCTTGGTTTGTGGCTGGGTCTTGTTCAATTTCCATTTCGTCCGTTTCTATTTTGTCGTAGTAGGTGGTGTTTTTGCTGTTATTTTGTGGTGGTTGTGGGGCATCTGGTTGTTGTTGTTTTGGGTGGGAGGAATGGGAAGTTTGGGTAAGTGGGGACAAAAGGATAAGCCCGTTGGAAGTATTCTTTTGTCGGAGCGAGTAAGTCTTGGGGAGSCCGTTGATGRTGGTTTTGAGGAGGGCGGCGGTGGGGGAGGGGTGGAGGGTTAGACTGTTTTTTTGGGGTTTGTGTCAGTAAGTTGGTTGAGAGGTTGGTTTTGGTGATATAGGATTGGGGTTGGGGGTTGGTTTGGATGGAAGGCTGATCAGGCTGTAGGTTGGTGAGGCTGGTGGGAGGTGATGCGAGGCTAGAGGTAAGTAGGTAATGGGGACGATGTTGCGGAATCGGGCGGTGGATTGATGACAAGATGGGCGTTGTGAAAACGGAGGTAGGCAGATACAAGATTCCAAGATATGGAGCTTACGTAGGTGGATTGGCCGATTCCAAAAGCTCAACCAGCTCTGGGGGAAGCTCCAGGAGTTTGTAGCCTACGCCGTCAGGCGCGTGGGAGAGCGGGATTCCCGCGTTAGCTTGGATGGACATTGGTGCGGTCTTGGTTCTCGTTATGTTTTCGGTTCGACTATTCTCGGTAAATTTGCTGATCGAGCAATGTGGTGGAAAGCGGCGTGCACAGCGTCGTGTGTTTGGGGTTGGTGGTTTGGATGTCACCGGGATGTTCGCCTATTCGTGACGATGCTGATCACTTTGGGGACACGCGAAAGTGTCTCGCGAATCCACGTGATGGAGGTATGACAACCCTAACCCGCAAGAGAAGTTCCAGTGCAACTGCGAGTCGCCTAAAGCCCCGCGTATTGCATGTTATTCGGGCAGTCATTTATTGACTTACCCATTCAACGACTCGATATAGTCATCGGTATTCCAATTTTGTAAAACAACCTGCTTATTCAGTGACCATTATGCAGGTAAGGAGGTCCATTAACTTTCAACAGTGGACAGTCCGCTGGGTCTACAGCGCATGTCCAGTACGTTACAGCGGCACATCAAGAACAGCCTTCGAAGAAAAGATGCATAGTGGTTTTTGCACGTTGCTTCTGACGACAGGCGTTTTCTCCAATAAAGCTTTCATTATCTGGTCCTTTGCTCATATTCAAAACATGACAGTTAGTTCTGTATCTCTTATTCCGGTGCAGCTGTGCTTTTTTTGCGGAGTGTCCTGGTTGACTTTGAGGGAAGCGTGCAGTTCACGATGCTCAATCCCTTGGTGTGAACTGAGAGCTGACCTGTCCTTTTACACATCTCTTTTGGTTGTTCGCTTCWTGAACTWAGTTCAAGAAATGTGGTTACTTGCTGGCTTTTATATACGTTACTCAAATATTAAAGGAAGCCACCTCGGGGGTATCTCTTCAGCTCCTTCTCACTTCCGGTTTGATGTGCTTTGCCAAGGGCATGGTTTGCACCCGTAAGACTCTGACTTCTTGYAACTTTCCAGCATCCTRGTCAGTTTAACGTGAACTTGCTCACTAGTATACCTGAACTCGTTATTCCCATTCTCTCTGACAATGAGCAAGCCATATTGAATCATGTCAAGGAAGTCGTGAAGGAACTTTGTGCATCTCGGTTCACAGTGAAGTCGTTCAATGAACTAGGAATGTTTATCAGCATTAGAAATGGTCTCGTATGGGATGGTGGGTGAGGTTGTTGAGCAAAAGGGGGACATGAAACGTGTGAACTATAGGAAATAGTTACCTTGGTTACTTGCGGCTTTACTTTGGCCCTCATCCCTGCTTGACCTATGCCGCAACCATCAATCTGGAGTTCGAAAAACGTGGCGGTCTTGATTCCCAGTGTAGCATACAGAAGCTGGTAGTCGGCCGCGCGTCGCACGTTTGTAAATTCCTTTACAAGACTCCGACCTCCAATCATCCAAGTGACAAACTCGAGGTAGACGCAACCCAGTGTCCACATGTCGTATTGTCTCCCAGGAGGCCCACAGTTCATGAGATCAGCCTCAGGGGCGGAATAGTCTCTCGAGCAAGGAAACCCGACAAATTGTCTCGAAACGGTGCGGTTTGTGTTGATAGCGGCGAGACCAAAGTCTGTTAGCTTGAGGGTTCCTCTTTGAAATCCCCGTAACCCAGCATCGGTATCGTGGCTGTCTTGAAACCACAAGATATTGTCAGGCTTGATATCGCCATGATGGCCAAACTGGATATTTTGACCAGCTGCTGGGTCAAGCTTGTTCCACTTGCCCGACCTATACTGATGGATGGCCAAGACTCCGTATGCAATTCCCTTGCATTGTTCGGCAACCCRATGTATGGTTTGTCTGTCCAGACTGGGATTTGGGTGTATCTCTTCCCAGTAATTCTTCAAGGTGGCTTGTGCCCACGGAAAAATCAAGTAGA